>JARYGA010042713.1:0-27999 GCA_030545235.1 Helianthus tuberosus
GGAAAAGAAAGGAAGACCTGGTGTAAACGATGTCCCAGTGGTTCGAGAATTTCCTAACGTTTTTCCTGAGGATCTTCCCAGACTACCGCCAAGTCGTGATATCGACTTTTGTATTGACCTCATTCCTAGAGCCAACCCTGTTGGCAAAGCTCCTTACCGACTCGCACCGTCTGAAATGCGTGAACTCTCGAGTCAGCTTCAGGAATTACTTGAGAAAGGCTTCATTCGCCCTAGCACCTCTCCTTGGGGCGCGCCAGTCCTTTTCGTCAAAAAGAAGGATGGGCCGTTCCGGATGTGCATCGACTATCGGGAACTGAATAAGTTGACTATCAAGAACCGCTATCCCCTGCCTCGCATTGATGATTTCTTTAATCAGCTACAAGGTGCTACGTGTTTCTCGAAGATCAATCTACACTCTGGCTATCACCAGCTACGCATTCAGGAGGAAGATATACCCAAAACCGCTTTTCGTACTCGTTACGGCCACTATGAGTTCGTTGTTATGCCTTTTGGTTTAACCAACGCACCTGCGGTTTTCATGGATCTGATGAATCACATGTGTAAACCTTATCTCGACCGTTTCGTCATCGTGTTCATCGACGATGTCTTGATCTTTTCCAAGTCGAAAGCCGAACACGCGCAACATCTACGTTTGGTTCTCGAGCTACTCCAAGGGAATCGACTCTATGCCAAGTTCTCCAAGTGCGAATTCTGGCTGGAGGAGGTTCAATTCCTCTGTCACATTGTAAATAGTCAAGGTATTCACGTCGATCCCGCGAAGATTGAAGCCGTTAAGAGTTGGATTACACCTAAGAACCCATCTGAACTCCGTTCTTTTCTCAGACTAGCGGGCTATTATCGATGATTTATCGAAGGATTCTCAAAGATCACTGTGCCGCTTACCGCTCTCACTCATAAAGACAAGCCTTTTGTTTGGGGAACTGAACAAGAGTCTGCTTTCCAAACCCTCAAGCGCATGCTTTGCAATGCTCCTGTTCTCACATTGCCCGATGGAAACGAAAACTTTATTGTCTATTGTGATGCCTTGAACCTTGGTCTTGGATGCGTTCTCATTCAACGGGACAAGGTCATTGCCTACGCATCTCGTCAGCTCAAAATCCACGAAAAGAACTATACAACCCATGATCTCGAGCTAGGCGCAGTTGTTTTTGCGTTAAAGATTTGGCGACACTACCTGTATGTTACAAAGTGTACGATCTTCACCTATCATAGGAGCCTTCAACATATCTTTGATCAGAAGGAACTTAATATGCGTCAAAGCCGATGGGTAGAACTTCTCAACGATTATGACTGTGAGATTCGTTATCACCCTGGCAAAGCAAATGTCGTTGCCGACGCTCTCAGCAGACGGAGTTACTTGCTCAGCATTCGTAAAACCCAAGCCTAATACAATCTCAAAACCCTCATCCGCGAAGCCCAACATGCTTGTTTTAACGAGCGCACTTTGGATAAGGAAAGAATCTACCACGATGGAGCTCAGCTTGTGAATAAGTCGAATGGGATATTCCACTTTCTGGACCTAATTTGGATCCCTAAACGGACTAAATTGCGACAGGTATTGATGGACGAAGCCCACAAATCCCGGTATTCTGTTCATCCCGGTGCCGACAAAATGTACCAGGACCTTCGCTACAAGTACTGGTGGCCGAGCATGAAAAGAGATATCGCCCTCTACGTTGGAAAGTGCCTGACTTGCTCGAAGGTCAAGGCTGAACACCAAAGGCCCTCTGGCTTACTCGAACAACCCCTGATCCTTATGTGGAAGTGGGAGAGTATAGCTATGGATTTCATAACAAAGCTCCCGCGCACGCCATCAGGTCACGACAGCATCTGGGTTGTTGTTGACCGTTTAACCAAATCAGCTCACTTTTTGCCAATACGGGAAGACTACAAGGTAGAACGATTAGCCCGAATCTACACCAATGAGATCATTTGTCGACATCGGACGCCTCGCGACATCATCTTTGACCGTGATGCTCGGTTTACCTCGCGACTGTGGGAAACGTTTCAAGCTGCTCTCGGTACAACGCTTAATCTAAGTACCGTATTCCACCCTCAAACCGACGGTCAGATTGAGAGAACGATTCGCACTCTTGAAGACATGCTCCGTTCGTGTGTCATAGATTTCGGTGGTAATTGGGATTCGTACCTGCCGTTAGTCGAATTCTCATACAACAATAGTTATCATTCCAGCATTCAAATGGCACCATTCGAGGCTTTATACGGAAGAAAATGTCGATCGCCAATTATATGGCACGAGATCGGTCACTCGCAACTAACCGGTCCCGAGCTATTGCAAGAAATGACTGACAAAGTCCTCCAAATTCGAGACAACTTGTTGAAAGCTCGAAGCCGACAGAAAAGTTAAGCTGATAGACGACGCAAGCCCCTTGAATTTGACGATGGCGACTACGTACTCCTAAAGGTATCACCTTGGAAGGGTGTGGCCAGATTCGGCAAGAAAGGGAAACTAGCGCCTCGATATGTTGGACCTTTTAAGATTCTGGAAAGAATCGGAAAAGTCGCCTACAGACTCGAACTACCGGAGGAACTTAGTAATGTCCACCCAACTTTCCGTGTGTCAAACCTCTGAAAGTGCTTGGCTGAGCATCATTTAATTGTACCTCTCGATGACCTCCAAGTAAACGAAACACTACACTTCGTTATGGATCGCCAAACCAAGTAGCTCAGACGCTAGCGCATTCCTATTGTGAAAGTCCGATGGGAAGGCAAGCGAGGCACAGAGTTCACTTGGGAACTCGAAAGCGACATGAAGGCGAAGTACCCGCAGTTGTTTGTTACGGCTTCGGCCTAATTTCGGGACAAAATTCCCTCAACTAGGGGAGGCTGTAACACCCCGTGTTTCGAAAGTCAAAGTCAAGATTGAAGTCAAAGGAATAAAAGATTGCTAATTGCGATCTGTCTCTCCTTGCGCAATTCCTGTTTTGACTTCTTTAACTCGTAGACAACCTATTTTGTTATCGCCTTAGTTGTATTATGTGGAGTATCTATTAGTAATCGCATATTAGTCACTATTTATCGCATGTTTAATCGCTTCACCGTTATCGCAATCGCACTCGCAACTCGAATTATGCATTTTGGTTATGGTTATACGTGTGTGTGTGTGCCTTATGTGTTACTTGTGCATGTTTATTTATGTTATGTGTGGTAATCAATCGAAACGCAATCGAAACTCAATCACAATCAAATCGCAAACGCTAAACGAATATGAAATAAAGATGCTTATATGTTGATATAGTAGTTGGGATTAAAAGTAATTTAACTAGGAAATTATATCGCATCGCAACGCTAACAAACGCAATCGAAACGGCAAAACTCGTCGCACCAAACACTTGAACAAGTGGCCAATCGACCAGGTGGCCAGTCGATCAGGTTGCCAACCAATCGACCAGCCCCACTCCTCCCCTTTCCTTTTTGGGAAACCCTATAAATACCCCCTATCACCATCATACTTTCCACTTTTGGCAAATCTCCTCTGACCAGCTCATCTTCCCCACTTTTCCTTATGATGTGTTAAACAAAGCTATGAATCAATATAGCAAGTCAAACAATGAACAAGCAATTGCTATGAAGACACTCAATGGATCGTTCATGACAAAGCAGAAAATCATCAATAATTACATTGAGAAATGTGCTGAACTTGAACAAAAATTGGAAACTCGGAGGATAGAAACTGAGCGGGTAAACAGGTTATTGAAAAGTTACTCATGTGCTTCTTATGTGATTGACAGGATTTATCCTACAGTAGAAGGCATGAAAGCGTTTGAAGAAGAGAAACCTGAAGTAAAGGATACTGGTAAGAAACATAGTACCAATTATACTAAGTGTCCACCTCCGCTTGAAGAAGGATATTCTCCACGAAATCCTAATTCAGAAAGATTCAAAAAGGAAACCAATTTAAAGTGGGAATCTGAACCTTCAGATGGATTGCCAGATAATATTGATGTCACATTCACATCGTCTGACACTGATCATGAGTCTAAGTTAATAAAGAATGTGGTCGATCAGGTGTTGGATAAGGATGAGGAGTCAGAGTCAAAGTCTGAATCTAAGAGTTCAAAGTCAAAGTCTGATACTTCAAGTCCAACAGTCAAAAATGGCAAAAGGGTTTACAATAAAGATTTCCTGATGTCACAAAATAATTTGAATGATGAAACATTCAAAGTAGCATATACTTTGAATGATTCTGACAAATTATATTCTGATGAAGAATTTCCAATAAGAGGTGTTAAAACTGAAATGATTAACAAGGTTTTTAAATTAACAGAAATTAATATTTCTGAAATAAAAGATGTAAATCTTACTGAAAAACCTAAAAAGTACACCTCAAGAGTCCAACAAAGGATAAACAAGAAAAAGGGTTACAGTTCTGGTTCGGGTTATCGAAAGAAACCAAACCATAACAGTAATTTCAAAAAGAAAGAATTAGGTTTTATTCCACCAGAAAATTATAAAAATGAGAAAATTTATAAACCAAAAACTCAATTTGTTTCAGGAGCAAGTTCGGAAAAAGAGGAAAAGAGCTCATTCTGGAAGCAATCGAACAAAGAATTCCTTGCTAAGAAGCAAGATAGAATGAAGAATGTTGCTTAGAAAAAGGAGACAACAACCTGTTACCAATGCAAAAAAGTTGGTCACATCGCCTGTAACTGTCCAAAGGCAACCAACACACAACAGGGAGTGTCTTCTAAACTCAAAGAAAAAGGAATTGATAATGAACCACCAACCGAGTAATTTAAAGTGTTCAAAAATTCAAAATTTAAGGTTGGTGAGAGTTCAAAAAGTTTTTACAAAAGAAGAGTGAATATTAACAATTAAAAGTGGGTTGTTAAGAAATCAGAGACACTTTCTGGCGATGAATCTGACTCGTCAAAGTCAGAGGAACCACAAGTTGAGCTAAACAAAGAAAATTCAGTTCCACCATTGGATGACGCAAACTTTCCACCATTGCGGACTGAAAATTTTAAACAAAAAGTTGGAAAAGTAGAGATTTCGAATCAATTCTATTATGAAAAGAAAGAATTTGATGTCGAGAAAGCCTTTAGCCCTAAAGTTCTAAATATTTTTGGAAAAATGGTTGACGGGAAGGTCAAAGGGGTAAAGGAATACTATGAAAAGAAGAAGAAAGGAAAGAAACCGAGAAATGATGACTCGGAATCTCCCAAGGACCGTCAGGCTTGGGAGAATCTCTTTAATTGAAAATCCTGACTTGCCGGAACTCCCAGGTTGGTATTTGGGGAGTAGGAATCGGCATCTTTCTTGAGAAATTCACGACAGTGATATTTCGTCTTACAAGTGGTATTGTTGATAAGAACTTACAACTGTCAAAGACTTACAAGGGGTATTATTTTTTAAAATGTTTTGAAAAATGTCAAAATGATAGTTTTTACAAGTGGTTAAAGAAAATAGGGGTTTCATTCACAAGTGGTTAATCAAGGTCATTAAGTTGAACTTGATTTAACTTTCATACAAAGTGGTTGAAAGAACAATATGATGAGTTTATCCCCATGTTTGTGAAATGACAAACAAAACTAATTTTCCGGAAAAACCATTTTGATTAAAACAAACTTAAGTGTTTTGAAATCATAATGGGAAAATAGTTTGTTGACAAGGGGAGTTCTGATTGTTTAAGCCAAGTGGATGGCGAATTGAAGCAATTCACATCAGTTTGTCATTTGACTTGTATAGTTTCATTTTCAAATTTTCCCAGAAAATCAAAAATTGAAAGATATTTTTTATTTTAGGGGGAGTAAAAAATTTAGAAATTTTGAAAATTTGAAAAATCCAAAAACATCGAAAAATAAAAAAATGAGTTTTGTTATGAAAAAGAGGAAATGATAGTACATCAGTAGATAATCACAGTACGCTAAAGAATTGGAAAGTTAAAATGTGATCAACGGTCTCATTGATGATATGCCAGTAGGTTTTTACACGCTTAGTAGATTGTGTTCGAGATATAAACCTAAATATCAAACACTTACTTATTTCATGGGGAACATCTCTCGGATATATAGGTAACCCCTGAAATCTTGTTTGAAGGGCTTTCTAGTTCTGACATACTAGGTCTTTGTGCGTGATGATATCTGGGGTATTATACCGTGACTTCTGATTTTGTGGGAGCAATAGCGTAGTCCTCGTATAATACTTTGCACTACTTTATTCGTAAAGCCCACCCTTAGCATAAAAAATGATGAAACATTGAAAAATGCTAATCATGTGCTGTTGAAGAAAAGATCCCCAAACGGGACACACCTAAAGTCGAGCCATCATCTCTCTGATTTTGCGGAAGCAATAGCCTGAGCTCTCATGGTCTCGCATTTACCCGTTTACAGATATCATTAGTGTACATTCACCTGTAAGACTGAATATAGGAGTCTGGATACGGGAGTATATTATGAGGTGGGACACGCGAATAAGTTTAAGTCCGTAAAACATTAATCTCGTATCTCGAAACAGTTGAACTTTGTGTGAAAATTTAAGTGGATCAGTATACTGACAATCTAAGTGAATCATTTAGATCTTAAAGTGTTTAAAGCTCAACGGTGCTAGTGATTTGTCATAAACTGATATGATCCTCTTACACAAACTCACAAAAATATTGTCTGTAAATATTTGTTTACTGCTTTTCATTAGTTTGTTTTAGCATAAAATTTTGAAAACTCAAAAAGATTTTATTTCTTCTTATTTTCGACAACTGATGTTGGAAAGCTGATTTTCAAAATTCCAAGTGCTGAACATGATGAACAACAGGGATGGGAGAGTTTGTTTGAATTGAGAAATGATTTTGAAAAGATAAAATGGTTTCAAATTCATGAAATGCCAAAATTTGAGTGTTTTGAATACAAGTGGTTTAATTTGAGAAATGTTAAACGATATCTACAAGTGATTTTTAAAATTGTTAAATCTTAAAAATTGTGAAATTTATTGTTGGGTAGAGATTTGTGCAGATCCCTGTGTCTAAGTCTGAGCAGAGTTTGAGCTAGGGTACGATCCCGGAACAACTTAAAGGAGAGTATGTTAGCAAAGGAGATAGAAGCTGCTGATGCTGAATAATGTTGGTGCATAGATGTCTGTTAACTTCGTCTTTATAGAGTCTTGTATTAGAATGATTAGATCAGGGCACGCAGTACGAGAAATAGGTCAAAAATAGGTTTGGAGGTAATTTCGCACTAAATTACATGTTGTAATTCCACACGAAATTACATGGTAATTTCGCATGGAGTTAGTAATTTCGCTCGAAAGTGATTTCGTGTGAACACGTCCGTGCGAAATTACTCAGCCTATATATATGTGTTGTGCCTTGTCATTTGCAACTTTTCCGATTCAGAGCCGAGGTACTGCCAGTTTGTCAAACGATCTGTAAAAGCTTTGAAATCATTAATAAGAAGATAATTAGGGAATATCAAGCTGTTTCAACTCTATTTCTCTGATTCCGCCTTTGAAATAGATTATAAACTCTTCTGATCGACTCGTTAAGGTCGTACGACGATCCAACAAGTGGTATCAGAGCTCAGGAAGAAGAGTTTATACCAATTCAGCTTGTTTTCATCACTTCTACTCATTCTTTTCAAAATTAAACGAGATTTTACAGTTGAAATGGCTTAATTTTCATACATTACACGCGAAACATAGTTTTAATGAATCCTTGAGAGAATTGGACCAAAATTCGAACAAAATATGGATCAATTTGACAAAATGGTGGCCGAAATGATGACGCCATCATTATTTCGCTTGAAATAGCTTCGTAATTTCGCCCGAAATTACATTTTGGGATTAATTTCGTTTGAAATTGCTGTTAATTTCGTACGAAATTAGATTTCGCTTGAGATATTTCATACGAGATCACTATTTCGTTCCAAAGAGGCGATTTTCGTTTGAATCCAAGCTAATTTCGCACGAAATCATATTTCGTTTGGTCTGTTCGAACGAAATTACTATTTCATTTGAAATTTCTGTTTTTGTTTGAGTTGGTATTTCGTGTGAAAGCTATTTCGTTTGAAGGCTGTTATTTCGTTTGAAGTCATTTCGTGTGAAGTGATTTCGTTTGAGATTGTTGTTAAAAAATCAAAAAATATTCTAAGTGTTTGTTGATTGTTTCAGATACGTGAAGATGGATGAGTTTATGAATCCGTTCAGTGACATGTTTGCTTTCACGGGAAACACCGGAGATGATACATCAAACAACACAAATGAAAATGCTCCTAATCCAAGTGCAAAGAAAACCCTGTCTGATGCTTTGAGTGTAGAGAGTGCATATGGCACATACAACAAACCTCCCAAACTGATGGCGATCGAAGAATACAATAGATGGGCTAAAAGGTTTGAAGAGTGGCTAAAAGCGTTTGCATATCCAAGCTGGAAAAGCATGAAGAATGGTTTCAATATGGGAAGATCGGATTATGAGAATATAGCAGATACTGAAGGTGTAGAAAGTTTCATTGCCGAACAAAAGTGCATTGCATTGCTTCATCAGTCTGTGAGAGACGACATAATATCGTTGATTGGGTACACAAATGCAAATGATCTATGGGAGAAATTGAGAGTGAAATGTGTGGGTAGTGCTGAGATAGTTAAAAACAAAAATAAGTTGTTAAGAAAAGAATTTGATTTGTTTGGATGTTTGAAAAACGAATCTGTATCAAAGATGATCGAAAGATTCGGGCATTTGAAGCTGGAACTTGCAAGACACGGAATCGTGTACACTCAAGAAGAATTGGTTGACAAACTGTTTGACTCGCTGCCGGATGAGAAAGACTGGCAATACTTTGCCTTGATGCTGAAGAACACAATCAAGTCGGAGGATCTGACGGTTGATCTGTTAATTGAAAGATTGGAAAGTCATGAATTGGAGATCAAGAAATCAAACAAAGTCAATAATTCCTCATATCAGCAGAATGTTGAGTTGTATTATCGAGGTAGTATGATCCCGAAGACTATGTCTCCTAAGACAGCTTTCTCAGCCGAAAGTTCTAACACGTCAAATCAAGAAAGTTCAAGCAGTAGTTTTCATAGTGGTTCATCGTCAACTACTTCAAGTCAATCAGTTCCAAAGAATTTGTTCCAATGTAACATTGCTGTGGATCTCTAGAATGCTCAAAATTTCAGTGAAGAATCCGCAAAGCAGCAGATGGTGTTCTTAGCTTCTGTTTTAGAGTCATACGAGAGTCTTGTTGCATGCAAGATTGGAAACACTAACCTCACCAAGGAGGACTATGACCAGATTGACCCAGAGGAGATGGAGTTGATCGATATCAGGTGGTGTATGGCTAGTGCAGTCAGACGAGGACAAAGGTTCATAGAGATTACAGGCAGACATTCTATTGGCGGACCTTCCACAAAACTTGGGTTTGATAAGTAAAAGGTCACGTGCTTTAAATGTAAACAAAAAGGTCATTTTAAAAGAGAATGTCGAAATGCATATGCTGATGATACGGCAAATCCGTTCCGTGAAGGTTATTACAAAAGAGCCATTTATCATCAAAACAAATCTGAATCCCCTAGAATGAAGCAGATAGAAGAAAATCCCAAAGAAAAATCCAGAGCACTTGGTGTTATCCATGACGATGAGGGATATGATTAGAGTGAAGTGTTACCAGAAGAAGACGCAGTGGGCTATGCGTTTGTGACAAAGATTTTTCCTTTTAAAGACTCCAGAACAGAAGAAGTGAAATACATCAACAGAAAGATGCTAGCTCAGAACAGGATTAGTAGAATCTATCGTACATACAAAGAAGCAAAACAGGCGAAAAGATGGGATGCTGATAGAGAATGTTACCTAGATCCCAAGGGAAACATTGTTGTTGATCCAAATATTGTTGATGTTGAAACCCTCACCAAACAAATTGCTGAAGAAGAAGAAGCCAGACAGAGAGAGTGGTGGGGAGGAGGAGAAGCTAAAGAAAAAGAAAAAGAAAAGGAGCCACAGCCAAAGAAAGTTGATGATGGGATTATTGATACATCACAAGAATTCACGGCTGAGAATTTGAAGAAGATGGCTGAGAAAGTGTTTGCTGCGAAAGAGCTAGAGGTAGTTTCTGGTTCTGGCACTGAGTCTACAACCAAGGTTAGTCAGATTGATGCAATAAATGAGTCAGGTAATAAAACTAAAACTGAGAGCGACTGCAAAAATTGCATGAAAGACTGCAAGGTTTGTAGTACACTTGCTTACCTTAACGGTAAAAAGACCGAAGAACTGACAGGAAGAGTCAGAGACGTTAAAGATCAGATCTTAAACTGTGACAAAATGTTAAAAGCTTCAAATGAACGATTAAAAGAATTAACTGAGAAAATCAAAAAAGATAAAAGTGACGTAGAAAGAATTAGGAAAGAAAACGAAAAGCTAATTCATGAAAATCGTCAACTTTCAGAAAATTTTGAGAAGCTAAAACGCACGGTAAAAGATTCTGATGAGAGAAATGGTAAGACAAACAAAGAAAATGTTCAATTGTCTGGTGTTATTAGGGTTAAAGAAGAGCTAATCAATCAACAACTGGATGAAATTGTTAAGTTGAAGCTTCAGTTTCAAGAAGCTAAAATTGAAAATGAACGCATCCAGTTGAAATTGAACAGTTACAACTCCGCAAGTTTTGTTCTTTAACATATAGTTCCTAAACCAATTGGAAAGCAGGCGAAGATGTATACTTTGATGTAACCGGGGTTGGGTTTCATCAGGTTCCACCACCAGTTCTAAACAATTTTTCAAAGAAAAAATCAGGGTTGGTAACCGATGAAGAAGAAAGTGAAGTTAAGCTTCCAGACACGATTGATGTCACATTTACCACATCATCTGATGAAGATAGTGTCCAATCTGAAGTTGTGAAAAGCATGGTTGAAAAAGTTTTAAAGTCTGAAAGTGACACTACTGAGGATGATGAATGCTTTTTGGATAAATACATTCCAAAATCAAAATCCAAAAACAACTTAAATGAAGAACCTAATCTTGTGATGTACAAGATGGCGGGATCTGATAAGTTGTATTCGGATCGTGATTTTCCTTTGGAGAATGTGAATGTTGGTAAATTGAGAAATGTGTTCAAGTTGATTGAGATTGATGTGTTTGAAATTGAAGGTTTGAAATGTTCCAAACGGCAATTAAATTTTGAAAAAGATAAAGCTTTCTACAAAAAACCTGTTGTACCGCCGCGTTTTTCTAACAACAATCAAAACAATTGGTCGGGTGGTTATAAGGGTGGTAAGAATTATCAAAGAAAGAACTTTCAAAACAAGAAATTTGTTGAGAAAAAGGTGTTTGTAAAAAGCTCGAGTTCTTATTCCGAGCAGGAATCTAAATTTTTTTCAAAATCAAATGAAGAGTTTTTTTAAGAAAAGGCCTCACAGCCTTAGACCGAAGGCACAAGTCGGGTAGCTGATACTCGAACATGCTTTAAGTGCAACAAAGTTGGACATATTGCATGAAAGTGCACCAACTTAAAGCCTAACTCTAAAGTTGTTGAGAGTCAGAAAAGGAGGGCTGATGCAAAAGGCAAAGCTCCAATGGTTGTTGAGAAGAAAGTTTTGAAAAATGAAAACATCAAAATCGAAACTGAACCCGTAAAGAATGTGGTAACTAAAACTGACAAATTTTACAAACGGGTTGCTTCGCCTCAACAAGCATGGAAGCCAAAATTAGTTGAAAAGAATTCAAGTTCTCCAAAACCAAAGGTTTCTGAAAAAGAAAAACAATCGTCTTCTACCGCTCTGGTAAAGATGAATGTTCCTGTGGATTACTATGAGAAAATTGAGAATCAAAAGTCTAATACTTCTGAAAATAAGTATGTACCAAAGAACGACCAATCATCTGGTCAACCTCTTAAAAATGATTTCTTTCTATACAAAGAGGTTGAGATTGGGTCTGAAGAGAGCTTAAAGATGACTGATAAGAATTTTCCGCCACTTTACACTGCTAAAACTCACATCAAAGTCAAGCTACCTGAGTCGAAAGAGGCTTGGGTGGCATCCAAATCTAACTAAGTGTTTGTGATTTGTGCAGGAGCTTCCAAGATCCGTTTCACGTTGGATTATGGATAGTGGAGCTTCTCGGCACATGACAGGGAAGAAAACCCTACTGTACGATGTTCGAGGGTTTAACGGAGGATATGTGGGATTTGCAGGCAATCAAGGTGGTCGAATAGTTGGTGAAGGAACTTTACAAATGGAATCGTCATGTTTGAAAGAGTAAACTACATCGCCGAGCTTGAAAACAATCTTCTGAGTATCTCTCAGATCTGTGATCGTATGTATACAACGCACTTTACAGATAAGGAATGTTTGATCTTGAAACCAGGATTTGTTGTTCCCGAAGTATGGGTTATCATGAGAGCACCCAGAGTCAATGATCTGTACGTGTTGGACATGAGTGTAGCAACTACTACCACGGGTCAGGCTCACTGTTTTATGTCAAGAGCAACGGAAAAACAATCACAATTGTGGCATCGAAAGATGGGCCATATTCACCTGCGAAAAATGAATCACCTGGTGCATAACGACTTAGTTATTGGTGTTCATGTGAAAGGTTTTCATCTTGAGGGGGAGTGCATTAGCTGTGTTAAAGGCAAGCAAAAGAAGAAATCTCACCCTGGAAAGAAGGTTAACTCAGTCTCAAGACCGTTAGAGAGACTTCATATGGATCTTTTTGGTCCAGTAAACGTCAAAAGCATAACTGGAGATCTCTACTGTCTAGTAGTAACAGATGATTACTCAAGATTTTCATGGGTATCATTTCTGAAGACAAAATATGAGACGTTTGAAAGTTTGATGACGTTGTTCAGAAAAATTGAAAACTTGTACCAAACCCGAATCAGAAGAATCAGGAGTGATAACGGTACAGAGTTCAAGAACAATAAGATGGAAGAGTATTGTGATGAGAGAGGTATACTGCAAGAATTTAGTGCTCCTTACACTTCACAACAAAACGGAGTAGCTGAAAGAAAGAACAGGACACTAATTGAAACGGCTAGGACGATGCTTGCTGATTCAAAATTACCAGTCAACTTTTGGGCAGAAGCAGTGTCAGCCGCTTGCTATACACTCAACCAGGTTCTCACAGTGAAGAAATTCAACAAGACATGTTTCGAGCTGATCAACAACCGCAAACCGAACCTAAAGTATTTAGAACCGTTTGGGTCTCCCTGTACTGTTCTAGAACCTTTTGGTAAATTTGGTGCAAAGAGCATTGAAGGAATTTTCGTGGGATATGCAAGTCCATTGAAACGAGTCTTTGTTCCAAGCTTGAAGCAGATTATCGAAGCACATAATGTTGAATGCCAAAGTTATACCAGGCTACCTCAGAATCCCGGCAACTCATGGCGTTTTAATTACGATACACTGTGGGATTCGTTTGACATAGAAGAAGAAGAACCAGATTTCTTTGACGAGTTAGATATTCTGAGAGAGTATGAAGAATCGCAAGAAAGATTCCCAGCTGAGTATTCTAGACAACAATTTTGAGCTTCCAATGACGATGAAGCCGGTCCTAGTAATGCTGGAGAACATGATGATATTCAGCAAACTCTTGACAATCAGACTGTAGTCAACGATAATCAAGAATCTGATGATAGACCTATATTCGATCGTGGTGATTCAGATTCTGAGGGGGAGCAGATCCAGATTTCAAGTCAAACAATTCCAGTTAGTGAACAAGATGCAAATCAGAATGTCACAAATTTGGAAGGCGATGTAGATGTTCCAGACGAGGTGATGCCGAGAACTCTTTCGTACCATCCAGAAGAATTGATTATTGGAGAATTACAATCAGGCATTCGCACTAAACGTCAAATTGACCAAGACCTTACTTGTTTTTATTCTACAGTTGCTTCGTTACAAACTGAGTTTTCACTTAGTTGTTTTATTTCGCAGATTGAACTGCGAACATACAAGGAAGCACTAACTGAAGATTCTTGGGTCAACGCGATGCAAGAGGAGCTGAGTCAGTTTGAGAAGTTAGGAGTGTGGAAATTGGTAGACTTGCCTGATGGCCACATGAAGATAAACACCAAGTGGGTGTTCAAGGGCAAGAGGGATGATCGAGGGGTTATTATTCGTAACAAAGCTCGACTCGTAGTCCAGGGCTTTAGTCAGCAGGAAGGTATAATTTCACTGAAGTGTATGCTCCGGTTGCTAGACTTGAAGCGATCAGAATCTTCCTAGCATTTGCATCTTGGAAAGGTTTTAAAGTTTATCAGCTAGATGTTAAATCGGCGTTTCTCTATGGGAAGGTAAAAGAGGAGGTATATGTCGGACAGCCACCGGGCTTCACCGATCTAAACCACAAAGACAAGGTTTATTTACTGGATAAAGCGTTGTATGGTTTACACCAGGCCCCGAGAGCTTGGTACGAGACACTGTCTCAACATTTACTTGCCAACAGCTTCATATGTGGAAAAGTGGATGCCACTCTCTTCACCAAAGAAGTCGACGGACATCTTCTGATAGTTCAGATATACGTAGATGACATCATATTTGGGTCAACAAACGAAAATCTGTGCAAAGACTTTGAAAGAGTTATGAAGCAAAAATTTGAAATGTCATCGATGGGTGAGATGAAATTCTTCTTGGGACTTCAGGTTGATCAACTACCTAAGGGAAATTTCATACATCAGACGAAGTATGTTCATTATATCTTAGAGGAATTTGGGATGTCAGGTTCTACTCCAGCTTCCACCCCGTTAGCGACGAACCATGAGATAAACCCTGATCTCACCGGAGAGAAGGTAGATGAAACATTATATCGTTCCATGATCGGATCGCTGATGTATTTGACAGCTTCTAGACCCCATATCATGTATCCAACCTGCCTCGCAGCAAGATTTCAATCTAACCCGAGAGCTTCGCATATGGTGATTGTGAAAAGGATATTACGCTACCTGAAAGGAACTCCATCACTGGGGTTGTGGTATCCAAGAGAAGGCGATTTCACGGTCGAAGGGTATTCCGATTCCGATTTCGGATGCTGCAAAGTTAACGCTAAATCAACAACAGCGGGGTGCCAGTTTTTTGGACCACGATTGGTTACCTGGCAATGCAAGAAGCAGACCTCTGTAGCTTTATCCACATGTGAAGCTGAATATGTATCTGCTAGCAGCTGCTGCTCTCAGATCTTGTGGATCCAATAACAGATGAGAGACTAAGGTTTCCAATTTCTTAACACCCCTATCTTTGTTGATAATGAGGCAGCGATAAACATTACAAAAAATCTTGTTCATCACGCTAAAACGAAACACATTGAAATTCGTCATCACTTCATCCGAGACTGTTTCGAGAAGAAGTTGATACGAATTGAGAAAATCCACACTGACGAACAAAAAGTTGATTTACATACCAAAGCGTTTGATAAAAATCGTTTTCAATATCTTTTAAAATTGAACGGTATGAAGCTTTTATCGGTGTCGGAGGAGATTCTTGGCGTAGATGAAGGTACCACTGTAGATGATGTTGAGAAGCAATCTGCAATGGTTTGTCGATTTTTTACTTGTTTTGGTATTTAGGGGGAGTATAGGGTAATATTTTCAGAAAATACAAAAACAATAAAAAATTCAAAAATCAAAAAACATGAGATATTTTCAAAATACAAAAACAATAGAAAAGGAAAAGAGCTTGTGTAAAAAGGGAAAATGATAGTACATCGGCTTGACAGTTACAGTATGCTAAATATATGTAAAGTTTAAAAGTCTTAGACAGTCTCGCTGATGATATGCCGATAGGTTTTTACACATTTAGTAGGTTTGTTCGGGATATAAACCTAAATCTTTACTTGCTTATTTCGTGGGGAACACTACTTGAATATATAGGTAACCCTTGAAATTTTGTTTGAAAGATCCCTCTTTCTGAGATACTAGGTCTTTATACTCAGTGATATCTGGGGTATTATCCTGGGACTTCTGATTTTGCGGAAGCAATGGTCTAGTCCCCGTATAATACTTTACTGCTGCTTGAAATAAAAGCCTGCCCTCAGCATAAAAATGATGAAACATTGAAAAATGCTAATCATGTGCTGTTGAAAAAAAGATCCTCTAAAGGGGATCCACTTAAAGTCGAAGCCGTCATCTCTCTGATTTTGCGGAAGCGATAGCCTGAGCTCCCACGGCCCTCGTATTTAACCCTAACAGATATCATCTGTGGTATACTCACCTGTAAGACTGAATATTGGGAACTGGATACGGGAGTATATTCAAGAGGTGGGACACATGAATGAGTTTAAGTTCTTAATACACCTAATTCGTATCCTGGACAGATGAAATTTTTGTGAGAATTTAAGTGGATCAGTATATCGACAATCTAAGCGAATTGTTTAACTCTGAGTATGAAATCAAAAGCTTAACGGTACTTGTGACTTGTCGAATAGCTGATATGATTCCCTAACACGCTCACCAAAAATATGTTTGTAAATAGTTTACTTTTACTGCATTTCATTTCTGTTTAGCATTCTAGTATAGAAACTTTATTCTAAATCCAAAAAGATTTTACATTTCTACTTTATGTTTCCGACAAACCAAAGTGGAAAGTTGATCTTCAGATTCGAAATTTGAAGCAGATGCAGGAAGTTTCTGAGCTGGACAGAAGATTCGTGAGCTTATCATGTTAAACCTGAAATATGAAAAGTCAAAACAAGTTCATTAAATTGAAACTTGTAATTTTCAGAAAAATGTTTTGAAAAATATTGAACAAAAGTCAGTTTTGTATCGTTTAGATCAACCAAGGTCATTAAGTTGGACTTGGTAGATAAAATTGAGTACTTAGGGTCATTAACTTGGACCTGAATACTTAAGTGGATTATTAAAACTGATAAAAGCAAGAAAAGATGTTATAAGTCAATAGATTGTAATGTTATATTCTTGAGAAACAGGAAACAAGATCCCCATGCCAAAGAAAGTGTAAAGTTTGAACCAGAATTTGAGCTCCAGCATATTGAGAGGGGGAGTCTACATTCTGGATCAACACTCAAAGGGGAGTTTGAAGAGTTTAGAAGATAAAGATTGAAGGATGCTTACAGTGTCAGACAAATTGGACAGAGAAGAAGATAGATCAAGACTAAAGACTGAAGATTTGATGCTAAAGACTTCGTCAACATCCAAGGGGGAGTCTGTTGGTGCATAGATGTCTGTTAACTTCGTCTTTATAGAGTCTTGTATTAGAATGATTAGATCAGGGCACGTAGTACGAGAAATATGTCAAAAATAGGTTTGAAGGTAATTTCGCACGAAATTACATGTTGTAATTCCACACGAAATTACATGGTAATTTCGCATGGAATTAGTAATTTCGCTTGAAAGTGATTTCGTGTGAACAGGTCCGTGCAAAATTACTCAGCCTATATATATGTGTTGTGCCTTGTCATTTGCAACTTTTCCGATTCAGAGCCGAGGTGCTGCCAGTTGTCAAACGATCTGTAAAAGCTTTGAAATCATTAATAAGAAGATAATTAGGGAATATCAAGCTGTTTCAAGTCTATTTCTCTGATTCCGCCTTTGAAATAGATTATAAACTCTTCTAATCGACTCTTTAAGGTCGCACGACGATCCAACAAATAACTTAAGGAATCAAGAGATCTGATCAAGAGAGAAAATAGAGCCAGATTGAGATTCTGATAGAGGAGAAGATAGAGATTGATGAGGATGCTTACAGAGAAAAGATACTTTGGAGAGAGCGTGAAGACTGATCAAGACTGAAGACTTGATATACTGAAGACTTGTACCGAAGACTCGTCAACCTCTAAGAGGGAGTTTGTTGGTGCATATGTCTGTTGACTTCGTCTTGTATCGGGTCGTGTAATAGATTAGATAAACCAAGACGCGTAGTTCGAGAAAAATAGGAAACTGAGCAGAACCAGCAGGTTCACACGAAGTGGCCAGTTAGTGCGAACTGACCAGTTCGTGCGAACTGGCATATGCTGGTTCATGCGAAGTGGCCTTCCTATAAGTAGGTGCCTTGTGATTTCAATTGTAACAGTTGTGATTCCGGTAGCGAAGCTCTGCCGAAGTGTCGCCAAGCCTGTAAAACATTGTGATATCAATCTAATCGACATTTAAAGTGATTCTATGTGTAAATCTGTTGGTGCACTTAGTGTCTGTTAACTTCGTCTTAATCGAGTCTTATGTCTAGATAGGTTAAACGAGCACCCAACAGGGTTAAAATTAGGGTTAGATTACATGTTTGAATGTAATTTCGCTTGAAGGTGACATGGACCAGTTCAAGCGAAATCAACACATGTGATTTCGCTTGAACAGGGCTGTGACACATTCAAGCGAAATCTCCACTTCTATAAATACCCATGTTGCCGTGTCATTTAAAGCGAACCAGATCTTGTGTGTGAGTTGAGGTGCTGCCGAATTTTTGTCAGAAATCTTTGTAAAGGCTCAGAAAATCAGTAATAGAAAAGAATTGAAAGGAAACAAGTTGTTTGACATTGTTTGCATCGATTCCGCCTTTCTAAATGATGATGAACTGCTCAACTTGACTGTTTAGGGTCACCGGAATGATCCTACAAAATCAAGCTGCTACAACATCAATACGTTTGATTCCGCCTTTCGTACTGATCGAGAACTCTTCTGAACGTCTCGTTTGATCGATTCACTGATCCTACAATGCGTATTTTGCAACCAAACTATTCTTGGGTATCAAAACCGTTTGTTTTGATATCAAACTTGTTTTCTAACTTCGTTAAACATGTTTTAACATGTTTAGCTCGTCACTTTAGGTTTAGTGCTTATATAGGGTCGTAAGATAAGCGGTCTAAACAACCACTTAGACTTTCGAACCCGGCCCGTTTGGTCGATCATTAGGATCCGACCAAACACATTAGGTGACCATAGTTGTATAGGAATAACCTTCCGAGGTTATACCTTATGGTCACTTCGTTTAGTAAGTTGTATGATAGGTAGTTTATATGCCTTAGGAAAATGACCAAAATGCCCTTTTTGCGCGTAAATTTATTTTAAGCATATGTAACCTAAATTTTGACATCTAAACTGATTAGGAAACATTATTAGACTTGTTAAGGCATATAATACTTGTTATAGGACTAGTTAGGCAGTCCGAACGCGTTTTACGTGAACGACTCGTTAAAGTAGCGTAAGCAACCTAAACGAGTCGTAATGGGTCGTAAGCACTTAGGTTAGGTTTTGATTTAGTATGTAGACCTCGCTAAACCATATCATATGAGTTCCAACACTCATTTGGTTTACGAAACCTCATCCTATCCGATCTTCCGATTTAGGCCCTGTTTATTAATGTAGTTACCTATATTAGGTGCCGTTGGATTCCGTGATCCCTCTAGCTTTGCTTGGTTGTTATTCAAGACTTCTAAGCACTCTCAAGTGAGTACAAAGTCCCCTCTTTTACTGTTTTCAAATGTTTTGGGGTGAAACATGTGTACCTATTTGTTATTTTCATGATTTCAAAGTATAAATTGATTATACATGTTAGTACTTATATTTTGACAAACTGAATGATTATTTATGGTTTAAATACTAATTTTTCAAAGATTATAAAATTAATTATTGGGTTGTACTTGTTTTATACATTCACCAGACCGATTGGTAGTATGATATAGCGCTATAGGATTAGACACCCCATTCTTGTTGTATGGAATGTCAGAAACCAATTTTTGTCCAAATAGAGATTGCCTTTGTGGTATTTCTATAGTCTCTAAGGTGTAGTTTGATACACTAAGGTTTGAATGAATTCTAAATCACATTTTTTGGTATATTTTGTCATACTTCCTATGTATAGTTTGATATGCTCTCATATGTGATATTGTACAAAACAACATATATTTTGTTAATTACTAAAACATAGTTAATATGTTATTTACAAAAACCAAAGCATAGTTGATATGTTATTTACAAAACCAAAAGCATAGTTTAATATGTTATTTACAAAACCAAAAGCATAGTTTAATATGTTATTTATAAAAACAAATCATAGTTTAATATGTTATTTATAGAACCAAAGTATACTTTTGATATACTACTGAAAACTATTATTTTGACAACTAAAGTATATTTAATATACTATATGTTTAACTATTTTGGAACTAAAATATATTTTAATATATTACTTATTCGACTTTCTTAAAACCAAGGTATACTTTTATATATACTACAAACCTTTTTATCAAAACATTGTTTTACAAACAACATATTTTATACAAACTCAATTTTACTTAGTTATTTATTTATGCATCTTTCTTTTATATCATTTGATTTCTTATTACTTGTTATATGATTTATAAAAGAAAACATTTTTAAGTTCATGACTATTTTTGTTAAAACATTCTTTTAAACTTATAAGTCATGAATCCTGCATTAATAAAACCTATGTATCTCACAGGCATTTTTATGCTGACGTACCTATTTTTACACATGTTTCAGGTGCTGCTATGTGATGATTGTTGATACATGCTATACATAGGATGGACTCGTGCCTTAGCGACTTTAAAACTTGAAAGACAATATTTGTACTTATTTGATTTGTAATAAAACAATGAGTTCAATAATGCAATAAAACAAAACTATTTGATCCGTGGTTGTGAAACAATGATTCTGTTACAACACTCCCCGATGTTTCCGCCATGATTTGTTGTTTTACGTGGTCGGGGTGTGACAGAAAAGTTGGTATCAGAGCCAATGGTTATAGGGAATTAGGTTATTAGTAATGCTTTGACCTAGACTATAACCTTCCTAGGATCCTAACACAAGTTATTTTGTGTTTAGTCTTAAAACAATACCGTTGCCTATCTTTAGGTGACAACCAAAATAAGAACACAAATTTCGAATCCGCTTTGAAAACCAATCATCTGTTCTAGGATGATTTATTATAAGGTTTTGAACCCTTTAAGTTTTCAAAATCTCGTCAAAGTTTGGGACTTATAGTGTGAACACGTGCAATCTGGCAGGGTGGATGCCTGTATCCTGAGTTTTCTGTCTAAGGCTAGAGTGTTCGTACAAATCCACATAATCGGACCAGTTACTCTTACCTGGGAACTCTTGGGGTGAGTGTCCACTTATAGGCTAAAGGATGTCTTCGCGATACATTAATATGACCCACTTACTTTGATTAGTCACCGTCTCATTTGTTTGCCTTAGGTAAAAACAAATGATCACAATTTCTATGTGTTGTCATTCTGTTTTGATTATCCGATATCATTTCACTTGTTTCCTTCCATGTCTTCCAATGTCTTTAAGATGCCTCTTCATCACAACAACACTCAAATGTTCGAACTAGGTGCTACAATTTCCCAACAAATAGGCGTCGTACTCCAGGGGACCGTTGATTTAGCTATCACCATGACTCGCCTCAGGGATGAAGCCATACAAGGGAACTGCACCTTAGTGCAATCAATGCCACCGTCATCATCCGAATCAAATACCCTGTTTCAAAGGTACCCACGGTGGACGATGGGGACATTTGGTTAACATGTGCCACTTTGCTATCCCAAGCAAAGCTGTTACAAATCCTGTTGCTGCTTAACCTCCAAAATTCTGCTTTATATGTCGCCTTGGCATATCTAGCACCTCAAAATCATGAACATTTCACCTCGTGTATCGACTCAAGCACGTCTAGTGCAAGATTTCGAAACGTCTCCCGTTATTCAAATTCCAAAATCCATATAGGATCTTCTTATCTTCATAATTAGTTCTTTGTGGATGATTATCGTTCAAATCGGAGCCCTTAATTGAATTATTCGTATGCCTTAATACATACATTACAATTCAATATGGACAAAGCCGAAATCCTATTAAGATCTTCCTATCTTCATGGTTAGATTCTTGAAAATGTTTAAAGTACCAAATGAAATCCACGGATTGGATTCCTGGTATGCTTTAAATACCCGTATCTAAAGATAACAAATTAAAGATCAAGTTAAACAATTTTGTGATTATGTGCTTATGTGTCTTCTTATATGTTTTGTGTTTTTGTGTGATCCGAATATTCATTATCCAAACTCTCCTAGAATCTTCCATATCTCCATATGAGGGATTCATAGTAGGATATCCAAAGGTACTACCTTAAATCCTTAATGGGCTTCTACGTTGTAGTTAAGTCCCTTGGGTTATGAAGTACTATTCTATAATTGAACCCCTTGAGTGGTCTAGTTAAACAGATTGATTCAAAAATTTGGTTAGGAATATCATGTGATGATATAATTGAAAAGATCCCTTAAGTGGTCTATTTAAGGAGATCGTACGACGGTCTAGTTAAGAAGATCATGTGTTGATCTAGTTAAAAAGTTCGTTCGTTGATCTAGTTAAAAAGATCCTTTGGTGGTCTAGTCAAGTCACTTCATGTTTATTCGATTGATTTTTCCCCTACTCATTATGAAATGAACTGTGCGGACTGTGCAAGGAATTACGTAATTATGGATGCATACATAATTATGGAATTCAATGCACAGGAACCACAGCAAGTTTTGTCATGTGTTAAGACCTATAGTGATGAGAATAACGAAACGGGAACAATGTAGAAAGGGGCATGGTGGATACGCCGCTGGTACTTCCTATATATACGTGTTCCTTATTACATTGTGAACGTAGCATTATTTAAGTTACTAGAAGTCCTGGACCTTGACCAATGTCATTTTATCATACACTCTCCTACTCTGCTTTTGAGCACACACAAGTTTCTTATGATAGACTACATAGGAAACGTTCCTCTGTCCGTAGTTCGAAACTCCAAATTTTGTTACTACAAGGACATAACTTTGACAGTTGGCAAATTCACTAAGAATCCAAATGTGGCCCTGATTTTTACTTAGGGTATGAAGGATTCATTCGAAAGCGAAACAATCACAGTTGTCTTCACAAGTTTCCTCTAAAATAAAATTTCTGGACGAAATTTCCTAAAGTAGGGGAGACTGTGACACCTGTGTCACTTCAACCATCATACGAATACCAAACCAATGAAATATTGTATTTCATACTTGGAATTTGTATAAATATGAGTATCATTTGCACATATCAATTCATGTTCGATTTCGAGCTTTAAATCGCTTTCTAGAAGGTTATACGCGATCTGATGCGTAAATATAACCAGTTTAATGCAACAAACACTCCAGAACAGTGACATAGGCTTAACATACCTTAAATAACCTTTACATAACTTAGAAATAAGTTTTGGAGGGTTTGGTATGCCGAAATCAAGTTTCATCGATCATAGGGACTAATTTCGACAAACTACGAAAGTTTGCCGATTTGTACTGTGACAAGCATTCTGGAACTTGATCATAAGTTAAACATGCCCTAAATATCCTTTACATAGCTTAGAAATAGGCTTTGAGGTGTTTGGTGCGCAAAAATAAACTTTCTTGATCAACAGGGACTAAAAGCGTCAAAAAGTGCATAAGTTTGCATTTTCGCGCATATCTTACGTTCTGAATATATCCGGACATCCAAAAATTTATATAATCATTAAAATACTTTATTTTAGTGATTGGCATGATAAAATTCCATTCGTCGTGCAATTTGGATCGTTTTTGCGTCCGTTACGACTTCCGTCGTAATTACCTGAATAACGCAACCGTACGACCAAACGAACCGACATCCAAGATGTTTTTGAGCATATTTTAAGTTCCCTATACTTTAACTTCATTTTAGAGCCTTGAAATGGGGTTAACGGGGTTTAAACGCATCGAAATTGGCCTAAATGAGTTGCAGGGACCAAAACTGTAAATATTCGAAAGATTCTGGACCTGGTACATGGTGGCGTCGCGCCACAGCCTAATGGCTATGTGGTGGTGGCACGCCACCACCCCATCTAGGCAGATTATTATGTTCAGCAACAGCAGGTCCATTTTCAGCATTTAACTCGAAGTTTAGGGTCCTTTTGTAACATTTGCAATACCATTTGATGGTTTTGGGACACCCCTAGTAATCCAAAACCTTGTGCCCACTTGGATGGCCAAGATCGAAGCTCGTTTATCGATGAACGATCCTAACGGTTCTTGGTTTTCTATAAATACCCAACCCCCACTTCCATTTTCATTCACACCTTGATCTAAATTTTCTCTAAGTTGAAGCTCAAAGCTTCATACCTGAGAATTTTTGGATCAAATTTCCTAGCTTGGACCCTTTGTAAGTATTCTTTCATGCTTTTATACGTTTTTAGCATGAAAGTCAAACCGTGTTTGACTTTTAGCTTTGACCAGTTTATGTGACAACTCGAGTTTTCAAGGTCTTTCCTCACTACTGTGTTTTCATAATTCGCTGTGTAGCAATATGTGCACCTTGTTATTTAATTGATAAATTATTGTATGCGTATGTAACATGTTCCTGTTTGTAGGACGAAAGTGGTGATGATTACTGAATTGCTATGTGCTTATGAGTGAACAAATCTAACTGTTTACAAAATAAACCCGCATATGATTATCCCATAGACTCTCCCGACGAAACCAAGAACTTTCGCCACACATACTACTCGACAAAACCTTGGGGTTTCGCCATGATCACCCCGACGAAATATTGGAGTTTCATCCAATGGGGTTTCGCCGATAAAGGGCTCTCGGCCCATGTGTGGCCCAATAGTGTTAGATTATAAGAATTGTGTTGCGACAACATAAGTTACGTAAGTGAAACCCTAGACACTTTCTACTCTCCCTTGTAACCGACGGCTGCATCTATCCTTCTTCTTGAAGTTCTCTTGCACTTTCGTGATTATTCCATTAATCGGTTAGCATCCTATCTATATTAGATTCGAGTCCTTGTTATATTCGATTGTAATCTGGTTGAGTCATTGATAATTGCCATCGAAAATTGTTGAGTATGATCTGAAATTGTGAATAAGGGTTAGCGATTGTGTTGATTTATGTTACGAGTTTGAGTAATGAAATCCGGTTGATGTGAGATCATGCGTGCTGTCGATGTTGTAAATGTGTATCCTATTGTTGATGTAATTATGTGTATGATGATTAACTGGCACGATGATTGTATGTCTTTTCTGAGATAGTATGTGATTAGGGTTTCAAGTTGACGATTGAAATTATTGTATCACTGATCTGAATAGGATGATGTGGGTTGTTGATCGATGAGATAAACTGCTGCTATTGATAAATTTAATGAAATTGATTTCATGCAATGATTACCTAATGAGTTAGATTGATTCGATGCAAACGAACCAGAAAATCTGTAACTGTTAATTGGCCGACGAAACAAACCCTTCGACGAAACACCTATCACGATGAAACCAGAAGTGTTTCATCAATGGGGAGCCGTGACGAATCCTGGGGGTTTCGTAAGGAGGGATCACGACGAAACCTAGTGGTTTCGTCAGTAAGGGATCACGACGAAACAAGGGGTTTCTTCAAGAGGGTAAACGAGCATAGTAAGCTAAGTAAATTCTGTGGATGGATAACTAGGTTAATAAGGCATAACTAGGACATGTGATATTAATTAATTATGATTTATAAGGCATGGATTGGTTGGTATGTTTAACATTTAATTTGTTGTGTACTGTTTTGGGTCGTACATGAAAACTGTGGACTTATGTGAGCTCAAAATAACTGTTAAGTGCTATGTGGTAGATGTCGCTTGAATATACATTATGACCATGATTATTACGCGAACTTTGTGACTGTGAACTGATCGTGCATACGTGAATATCATAGGATTGATTGGTTAACTGAGAACAAGTAACTTAACAAACCGAGCAAACCGAGGTGAGTTCACACTTTCTATAAGGCATGGGGTTCCCGGTAGTTGGGAAAGGGGTAAGAACTAAAACGAAACCTACATATTCACCTTTAACGGAATATGTACCTACATCCTCGTTGAGAAGGATGACAACCTTTAACCTACGTATTCTCCTTGTGTAGATTACGTACCTCCGTCCTCGGTTGGGAAGGACGACAACCTATAACTTACTAGACAAAACTCTATCATGAAGTCCCTCATTTTTATATCGACTTAATCGCCGGGCCAATGGCGAGCGGGTCATTAGTTAGATAGCGCTATTTAGGTATGACAAGCCTCACACCGTGCCGCAGAGGATGGGAGTGAACTAATGGATCTGGGCACTTGGTCAATGATGATAGACATTGATGTAGGGCACATACATGACTCCAGTCAGTTATCGATATGGTAAACGGTCTAGTGGTTACATGGGGTAGCCCCCACTGATTATGGTTTGGGAAACAAGGAATTGGATAACTCGTGGTTTTCAAAACAACTTATGGTTTTTAAGATAACATTAAACTGGACAACCAGTTGTGAACTCGCTCAACTTTGTTGTTGACTCGTTGTTACATGCCTTGCAGGTCGTTAGACGTTTAGCTGGAGCTTGCATGGGAGGTGTCGTTGTGGAGCATGGACATTGAGTGTTCATTATGAACTTAAACACTTTAAACTTATGATTGGGTTTTTGAACAATTTGCTTCCACTGAATTACTTAGACTTATTAAACTGTTTCTTTTGAACACCAATTATTTTGTGTGGTTGGACTTTTATTTACTTTGCTATATTGTTCAATATGATTGGTGGCTTGATCCTGGTCAGTCACGCCTCCTGCGGTGATACTCCGCTTGCGGATTTTGGGGGTGTGACAGATTGGTATCAGAGCCATTGGTTATAGTGAACTTGGTTTTAATAAGGGGAAAAGCTTTTTGACAAAACCAGACTATAACCTGTACAGTGCTCAACGATCCACAACGACGCTTCACTCCATGTGCAAGACTCAACACTATAGGTGATATGGTTTATGTTTATATTGCCTGTCTATTAGTTTGCTTAATGCATTGTTCATAGTATGCTTAGTCAACGTGACGATTATTGTTTGAAACCCGGTGTGCTTACTCTCTTCTGTCATCCCACACTTATGCACTATCGCAACACTTCTCTCAATATTTTGCACCCAAACTATTCTTGGGTATCAAAACCGTTTGTTTTGATATCAAACTTGTTTTCTAACTTCGTTAAACATGTTTTAACATGTTTAGCTCGACACTTTAGGTTTAGTGCTTATATAGGGTCGTAAGATAAGCGGTCTAAACAACCGCTTAGACTTTCGAACCCGACCCGTTTGGTCGATCATTAGGATACGACCAAACACATTAGGTGATCATAGTTATATAGGGAATAACCTTCCGAGGTTATACCTTATGGTCACTTCGTTTAGTTAGTTGTATGATAGGTAGTTTATATGCCTTAGGAAAATGACCAAAATGCCCTTTTTGCGCGTAAATTCATTTTAAGCATATGTAACCTAAATTTTGACATCTAAACTGATTAGGAAACATTATTAGACTTGTTAAGGCATATAATACTTGTCATAGGACTAGTTAGGCGGTCCGAACGCTTTTTACGCGAACGACGCGTTAAAGTAGCGTAAGCTACCTAAACGAGTCGTAATGGGTCGTAAGCACTTAGGTTAGGTTTCGATTTAGTATGTTGACCTTGTTAAACCATATCATATGAGTTCCAACACTCATTTGGTTTACAAAACCTCATCCTATCCGATCTTCCGATTTAGGTCCGGTTTATTAATGTAGTTACCTATATTAGGTGCCGTTTGATTCCGTGATCCCTCTAGCTTTGCTTGGTTGTTATTCAAGACTTCTAAGCACTCTCAAGTGAGTACATAGTCCCCTCTTTTACTGTTTTCAAATGTTTTGGGGTGAAACATGTGTACCTATTTGTTATTTTCATGATTTCAAAGTATAAATTGATTATACATGTTAGTACTTATCTTTTGACAAACTGAATGATTATTTATGGTTTAAATACTAATTTTTCAAAGATTATAAAATTAATTGTTGGATTGTACTTGTTTTATACATTCACCAGACCGATTGGTAGTATGATATAGCGCTATAGGATTAGACACCCCATTCTTGTTGTATGGAATGTCAGAAAGCAATTTTTGTCCAAATAGAGATTGCCTTTGTGGTATTTCTATAGTCTCTAAGGTGTAGTTTGATACACTAAGGTTTGAATGAATTCTAAATCACATTTTTTGTATATTTTGTTATACTTC
>JARYGA010042714.1:0-44660 GCA_030545235.1 Helianthus tuberosus
AATTTGGGAATGACAAGTGTCCTTTTTCTTAATTAATTCAAAAGGGTGTATTAGTAATTATCCATTCTTATCAATTAATTGATTCCAAGATAACTGCCAAAAAACTGGCGATGAGATATTTTAGGGATTCTTTTGAATTTTAATGTTTTATCAATTAATTTCATGTACGCATCATTCTTCATCAATTCTTCATCAATTATAATTGTTTTAGTGTTTTATCATGAACAGAGTTATATTTTTTTATATTTAGATGTATAGTGTCATATGGATGATCAATAGTGTTATATTATGTACATACATCTTAATTTCCTTTCATAGTGTTTTATACATTAACAGTGTTATATGTATAGTGTTTTATCCCCAATCAAAAGTGTTATATACTGTACAGACATCTTAATTTCCTTTCATAGTGTTTTATCCCCAATCAATAGTGTTATATTCTTTATAGACATCTTAATTTCCTTTCATAGTGTTTTATCCCCAATCAATAGTGTTTTATACATTGGATTGTTTAGGGTAAGTTTTTGTTTTAGTGTTTTATCATTAACAGTGTTATTTTTTTTATATTTATATGTATAGTGTTTTATCCCCAATCAATAGTGTTATATTATGTACAGACATCTTAATTTCCTTTCATAGTGTTTTATCCCCAATCAATAGTGTTATATTCTGTACAGACATCTTAATTTTCTGGCTCATAGTGTTTTATGATTATTAACAGATTTAAATCAACAGATTATTGTTAATTAAACTGTATAGTGTCTTACAATAGTCAAGGAAATCGGATAATCAACTTTTAAAGGGAAGTAGCTAGTTTTTAGGAGAATAATGGGGGTTTTGGTTGTGTAGGATACGGTTACCATATTTGAAACATCCGAAAAGACACTATTGCCCTTCAATTTTACATAAGGTCCTTCTAATTAAAACACAATTTACATTTTTATACCCTATTGATCTCAACCATTAGATCAAATATCCAATGGTTTAAAACACTTCTTACCCTTCTCACATTTTAAACACTTTTTACCATATCCCTACCCTATATATATATACACACACACACACACACACACACATTGATTTCGAGGGACGATTAATAGTAACTTTATTTTTATAATAATATATAGTTTTTTTATTATTTTATTATTTAATATATTTTAATAGTTTATTATTATATTTACTTTTAATAACATATTTTTCTTTTTTTAAACATTTATTTCCTTTACCTTTTTTATAATTGTTTTATTTTTATTTTTTTAACATATTAATTTATCGATGTAAGGACCTTCAAAAATGTCCCAAAATGACCCGTAAGTGAAAACCCGGACCCCTGAAACCTTAACGTGCATGAAAAACTAAGAAATTAAGGTTTTTGGGTTTCAGGTGGGCCGCGTAAGCCATAAGGGAAGCTTACGCGGGCCGCGTCAAAGTGTGTTTGACCGGATAAGCGTTCAGGGCCACGTGGCAGATCTAGGTGTGACACGGATGCCCTAATCTACGCATAGGGGGCTCTTGCGGGCCTCGTAAGAGTCTGTTAAGGCTTACGCGGGCCGCGTAAGACTTAAATTTTTGCTATAAATTGCCTGGGCATCGAGCAGTTCACTGGTGTCGAAAGTTTTGATTAAAAACGAAGTCTCACTACTCAAATTCGAAATTTAAGATAGCAAGGCGCTGCTACGATACAGGGTATTAACTCGATCGCTGCTTCGATTCAATGTCCGATCGATTTAAACTATCCAATGGATGTTTAAGTGCTGCCCAAATTAGGGCTATACTTTGTCATTCGTCGTGAATTCGATGGATGTTTAAGTATTACACTTTTTCATTCGTTGTGAGGGTTTTAATCTCGTGAGTTATCGTAAATGTTGTATTAGTTACTGACCTAGTTCGTGTGCATTGTTATTTAAATTAGGTTACAAGGCTAATCAGTAGGCTAAACTCTGCCCGTTTAAATCTGCAATGTGAGTCATTCTCTTTTATCAAAAGTATTTTACAATACTCCAAATTATTTTCAAAGGTTATAATTACAGGGATTAAGTCGTGGTTATATTGAATCACTGGCTAGTGGGGTATTGTGCACATTACTAATTTCTCACGGTTAGGCTAATAAATCCTAACAGTGATAATCATCACTACTTGGGTGAAAGGTCCCAATAGTGGTATGACCATCGTCACCAGGAGGTGACACGGTGCCAGATAAAAATAAGATAGAAGCCATTGTAATCGCTCTTATGCTGTAATTTATAACTATGTGTCGTTTTATCAAATTTGAATGACTTGCCAGTATTTCCCCGCTGATAAAATATTTTCAAAACATGTTTCAGGTGACTACTGTGAACCAAGGAAAAGTGCTACGGAGCACTAACAAAGCTTGAAGTAGTGGCTCAGTTAAACAAATAAACATGTTTTGTAAATCAGGGAATTTCCTTGTGAAATTCCTCTATTGTAAATTACGGGTTTCATCCCGAATTATGAAATAAAATAATCGGGCATTTCAAGTTTTAAAAGATCCTGTAAATCTTCCGCTGTCAACTCAATTAATAAATACCACGGGTTTCTGTCCCGCGGCTCCTGGACCGGATAAAACTGGGACGGGGGCTATGACAATCGATTAATTTGATACTTCTTTAATAAGTTACGTTTATAGTTTTTTTCTAAAAACTTAAGTACGTAGTTGTGCTTGATTTCTTTCCCTGACATTCCATTATAAGTTTTGTTAAAACGATGTTATACTCAAAATAAAGTATTTATTTGGTATTATTAAACGGTACGATGATAAACTAAATCGTTCTAATGGTTTGACTTTCTAAAAAACATGCTTTATTTTAAAATCACGTTTGTTTTACATTATTATTTTCTCGGTTTTGCTCAACGCACGATATAAAAAACTAGTTAAAACTAAATATTGATTAAATAAATTCGAAATCATCGGTACTAGATAAAGGAAATAACAAATTGTTCAAAGAAAGAAACATAAATTTAAACTAATTAAATCTGAGTCCATGATTCCTAGGTGTAGCAAGTCTTGCAGTATCAAACCTTATTACATGAAACATGTTGAAAAATTAAACGGTCAACTTTGAAAAGTTGGTGATATATATATATATATATATATATATATATATATATATATATATATATATATTAAAAATGGTAGCAATTCATATGGCATAGTACCAATAGATAGTCAGGTTTCATGGATTAGTCGAATTCAGACGTGATCAAGTTTATACATAATGAAAAATAGAGAAAAAAAAAACGGTTTTTATAGGTTTTGGCAAAAAGCATGGTAAAATTTTCAGATCCAGATATTCAATGTGATGAGGAATAATGTTCTAGGATGAGATCTTGAGAGGACAACGAGTGGGAAATTTAAGCTTTTAATCTTTTAGTAGATACGAGGAGTCTGGTTCCTAAAGTAGGTCTTTAGTAGTACAAGGGTGATTGATTGCTGAAGATGAATTATGTATTCTGAGTTGGTTTAGGTTGAATGGTTTAGGGAATTGCAAGTATGGTGTTGGTTATAAATCTTCTGTTAAAGTCAAGAATAATCTATAATGTTTTGATTAATTTAGAAACCTTTATTAACATAAATTTATTTCGTTGAAAATTTTATAAAATTCAATATCTTTTTACCTTAATAAAAATCATTTGTAAATACTAGAAATCAGATGTTAGGTTTGAGTAAATGAACCTTTGTTACTGCAAATAGTTATTTGGTGATAGGTTACGAAAATCATTTTGTGGGTAAAACATTTGATGAAAATTGGATGTTGGAAGGTGTACACATTTTGGATAAAGTGGGTGTATAGGGAAAAGATAAACGAAGGGTTTTTAAATCTTAGATAAAACGAAATATGAAATGATGAGAAATGGAATCTAAGACACACGATTCAGTAAATTGAAATGACTTACAAGAATGTATTAAAATAAACAAACAGCAAAACGCAAGGAGATAGTTGACTAATCAAGACATCATATTCGTACGATACATGAGAAGACGTGCTTTAGCCTATAGGTGAACATTCACTCTAAGAATTCCCAGGAAAGCAAGACTAGTTTGATTCGGATTTATAGGAAATGACTTCCTAGACAACACACCCAATATACAAGCGCTCACCATTCCTAATTGTGCGCGTTCTTAATATTGTATGGCCTTTTATTCTTGACGAGAGTTTATGAATTAGGCTTTGCAGCCCAGGAGTTGGTTCCTTTAGTGCCTTTTGTGGTTTTCCTCTTCTTGGTAAGTTGTTAGGTCTCACGAAGGCTCTGTGCCCCTCAAGATGATGTTATAATGTTTCGGCGTTTGCTAGTTGCGACTGAAAGGAATTTCTGATCAGTGGTTCTCTCCTAGAAATTATGAATAGGCTTGGTATTCGATGAGATCGTGATGATGTCAGACACTGATTTACGCATAACCGAATGTTGGATCTTGGTGGCATTGACAAACGTGTTCCATTTCTCGTCACTTAAGGGTGTGTATTCGTATGACATGACTGAAACAAATATAGTAACAACTTCAACACAAAATCACATAATTTTTTCTAGGGTAAGAGTAACTTACGGTTATAGTGTAGGTCGGATGTATAATAACCTAATTCCCTATAAGGATGGCACCGATATCAATCCGTAACTCCCTGACTGATGACGGAAACATCAGGGCGATATAAAATTGTTTAGTAACACATGAATAATATTAAAATTTAATATTGATTAAATAAATTAAAAATCATCCATACAGGATAAAGGAAATAAAAAAATTGTTCAAAGAAAGAATAATAAATTTAAATTAACTAAATCTAAGTCCATGATTCCTAGGTATAACAAGTCTTGGATTAACATCAAACATTATTAACTGAAACATGTGGAAAATAAAGAGTCAACTTCGAAAATTTTGTGAGCAACATAGGATATATGTATATATATAGTAAAAATGTTAGCAATTCCTATAGCATACTACATATCTATTGCAATTTATAAAACAAGACATGGCAAACAAGTGTACACCTAAACCTTGGTTAACTGGTAGTAGGAACCCAGAGGGTTAACCTATGGAATGGTCGATTTACATCATCTCCAAAGGAACTCCCCCCTAAAAAGGCCAAGGAGTGGGGATGAGTTGTTAGGCTAATAGATCTATCATTATACTTCCATTCGGCTTGATCATAGTTGTAACAACCCGCACTTTTGTGCGTTGTTACTACCCGATCTACTCGTTACGCCTAGCACCAGAGATTCGGATCATAATGTAACTATATCGCATACATCGCTATTCGAAGGATAATCGCATATTTTCGAAATACAATATCGCTATACTATACTATACCACACCACAAACACTAACACTCACGAAGACATTGAGTGAGGACCTATTCTACCCTCCTCGGTGACCGTGATGTGTCGAAACGCAGACAATCAACGCTAACAAAGACTCTCGGGTGAGTGCTATAGCTCCAGTCGTCGTGACAATGATGACAATACGAGTGAGTGGTACCCCATCAGTCTTTGTGGCATAAAACACAATAACGTTCACGATGACATCGAGAAAGGACCTATACTACCCTCCTTGATGGCCGTGAAACGTCGAAAATAATCCCACACTCGAAACGAAAACCAAATGTTATATCGAAACTTTGGAATATGGAATACGTATATACGACCTTTTTGTGATTAGTTATAATAAATACATACCTATCTATACGAAACAGAGTAGCAAAATCATCGCAACGCGCAACGCACAAGATCCAAATGTTGAGACACAACCTGCAAGACATGTCCAACCGATCGGACAAGACATGTCCAACCGATCGGACAGATATGCCAACCGATCGGACGGACATGTCAGCCGATCGGACAGACATGTCAACCGATCGGACAGACATGTCAGCCGATCGGACAGGCATGCCAACCGATCGGACGGATTGGCCGGCCGATCGAACGGGCCATCCGATCCAATACATTTTTTACCTCTTTTCCCCTCATTTGTCTATAAATACCCCTTAGTCACATCAAGAACACCTGATGTGACTGTTCTCGTGCGACCAGACGTTCCAACCCACTTTTCTCTCGATTTCTCGCGATTCTGGTAAGTTTCTAACCCAAATCTTGTACTTCTATGACCTATATTCAATTCTACACCTTTCTACCTGTTAAATCTCCACTTTTAACCGTGGAATCTCTGGATTTTGGGCATTCTAGGGTGATGTCATCCCATGCAAGAACGACTCAGATCTGAGTGATTTCCATACGTTTTTACTTAAATCAAGTCTAAATCTATGTTTCCTAATCAAGAAGTCGTGGGATTCCTAAGAATTTGAGGTGTCTTGAAGATGATGTCATCCTAAGTTCACAGGAACTTCAAAGTGTGACCTCATTCTTACCAAAAACAGCTCGGATCTAAGTAATTTCATCTGTTTTATAATAAATCTCACCAAAATCTAAGTTACCTAGCCAAAGTGTGTGTAATTTCGGGTTAAACTTGAGAAAAGCCATCAAGAACGGCCAGATCTGATGGAACGGGGTGGTTCCCGGCCATTAGAGCGGGTCGGACTTGATGGAATTTCAGTTGTTTAGCATGAAGGAACACCGCCTCGAGCAAAACCATTGAAAAATCTTCAAATCTTTGTCGAAAACAGCTGGACAGGCCAGCCGATCAGCCAGCCTAGTCGGCTGGACAGGCCAGCCGATCGGCCAGCCTAGTCGATCGGACAGGCTAACCGATCGTACAGCCCAGTCGATCGGACAGCCCATCCGATCGGACAGCCCATCCGAATGGGCCAGCCCTCAATCTAATTTTTATTCGCTTTCGCGTATTCCGTTATTCTTTAACGCGCCACCAAACACTCAGGTGATCAGTCTATAACCAGGGTATTCCCGGACATAATCCCGCCAATCCAAACCAATACGCACTGTGAGTATACTTGAACCCTTTTTAATCACATTTTGGGTGTAACATACGTTTCTAACAAATCGAACTTATCAAACGAATTACTCAATCAATCGAATTATCACTTGCGAATAACTCGTATGCATAGATATATGTGATGCTAGTTGCATATGTGCTAGGGCTTATACTCGCGACGTCCCACCACGACTAGTATAGTATTGTTGCACCCGACGGGGTCTAGTTTGCCATCGCATATTCGAGCATCGAGGACTTAGTTGGTAGTATCAGCTTTGTGAGTATATATGTCGTGTGCTACGTTTATGCATATGGAAATTTGCTACACATTTTAATCTATTATGCTACTTATCAAACCTGTATACTCGCCAATACTTTTGTATTGACAAATATTTTAACGTATGTTGCAGGTTAGATCGCAGACTATATCAAATCAAGCTAGGAGGTCTAGAAACTCAACTAAAGTCTAGGTGGTCGGATTTGTATTGTTCGAGAGGACAAGAAATCTGTGATAACTTATGTGATTGTATTATTTGTTAGTATGGGATAACGGATGTATTAAATATTATCGCAATATAGTTGTTATGGATTCTCTTGAGCAATCTGATTCGCCTAGTGTCGCGCCCCGATGATTCCGCCATCGGTTGGGGTGTGACAATAGTTAATGAATGTACTGGTAATATAGTTAATCATGCAGGTTTACACGAAAAGCAAACAAGATATTATATAAGCCAAAAGTATGAATTGTAGTTGTATAAGTAATGAAAATTTTAGTACTTTGTATAAGGCACATGTAACACCCCAAATCGTAAAAGAAAAAAGGGGACCGGGTAACTCACCTATATATAACTAGCAAACTCGAGCAGATAATATTGCATGTAAGGTTGGAAAATCCTAAAGAATTATCGTAATTGAAATTAAGGGTTATTGTTGAATTAATGGACCTGGATTTTATGTTTAAGGAATTTAGGATTTGTGGGGAACCTTGGGAATTTTGGATACAATATGGGGAATTATAAGGATTTAAATAATTAACTAATTATTTTATGTATTTAATAAAATAAGTTAAATAAGGTTTCATAAATTTATCTAATTTAATTAATTAGATAAACTTATTAGGTTAATTAGATAAGAGTGGTATACTTTATAAAAATAAATTAGATAAAGTTAAATTAATATTCATAAATCTTAACAATTTATTAATAAAAACAATTTTTATAAATTTCAAGTTTCGTGTTTAAAAAAATAAAACAAGTTTTGAAGTTATTATCTATAAACTTTATGTTTATAAATAATATATTAGTAAAAAAATATTCAAGATGGAAAAAAAACCTGAAATGTTCTGTAATAAAAAATATTGGATGTTACACCTTGAGAGGGGAATAACAGCCGAAAATGACTGCTAATACCCCAAAGGCTGAGGAGCAAATGGAGGAATCCACCCAAGGAGGGCTTACGTCTGATTAGCTAGTTGGTGAGTAATAGCTTTCCAAAGTAATGATAAGTAGCTAGTCCGAGAGGATGATTAGCCAAATTGGGTTTGAGTCATGTCCCACATTCCTATAGGTAGGTATAAGTGGGTAATTTTTAGAAATTGGCAATAGCTTGACGAAGCAATGTAACTGAAGGTAAAAGGCCCACGAGTCGTGAACTTTTTTTTTATTCTAGGAGAAGAAGCAATAACATTATGTAGGGAATAAGCATTAACTATTCTTTTTCCAGCAACTACAGTAATACGGAGGATGCAAACGTTACCCAGAATGATTGAGCGTAAAGCATGTGTATGTGACTTTTTATGTAACATCCTAAACCGTGTTATCTAGAAAAAAATGCAGCGGAAATACGAACCATAAAATTTCTTACTTTATAAACGTTCTTTAATACTTGGAAACCATATATATAATTCATTTATAGTCATTATATCCTTCATTCTTGTTCATTATATTTAATATGACACGTACTTATAAGACTACGTGAGGTGCTCCCGTACAATCCGCGCTTCGACTTGATCTTCAGCCATTCTGCACCTTACATGGAAGACTGATGTGTTGGTAATAACACTGTGTAAATGTGTTAGTTTTGTAGTTGTTTTAGTTAATTATCGAGTCATTTTGGGTGGGTTTTATTGTACTTATGTTGTATAGTGTTTTGCAGGTTAAAATTGTGCTAAACGCGGAAAAGGAGCTTAGAACAAAGAATTATTCAAGTCGCAAATTACTGAGATCGAGTTTTTTTGTTGAAAGGAAGTGATAAATTAAATAAAACAACACAAGATTGAAAGAGAAGAAGGCCTCGCAGCCCAACAACAAAGCAGCCGGCCCGATTCCACAAGGGAATCAATGCCGGCCCACCAGAGAGAAGCCCACGCCACGTGGGGGATTAGAGAGCTTGACCCTGTGATATACGGAGCTCACTAGGATCAATAGAATGTTTTTTTGGCCCAACAACTTGCATGTTTTTCAAGTGAGGCAGCCCCTACAACTGTAGAGACAATAGTCTCACAGTTGGACAATGGTTACATAGTTAAGATTTCCTTAAATGCAACAATTCTTTAGTCTATAACAGTACACTCTAGAGGAGGGTACACCTCTTGTGTCAAAACTGACACTTGCAGGTTTTTTAAGTGAGGCAACCACTACAACTGTAGAGACAATAGTCTCATTGTTGGACAGTGATTACATAGCTAACACCTCCTTGAAGACAACAATTGTTGAGTCTACATTAGTACACTCTATTGCTGTTGGAAGTCCCCAGTGCCAAGAACAAGGGGCACTTAGTTTAAAACTAAGTACAACCGCCTCTTGTGGGAACTCAGATGATCCTATTAAATTAGGTTATGGGTTGAAATATCTTGATTTGATGGAGAGAGTATCCAAGATAGAGTCTTTTGTTGATGAAATCAAAGACATGTTGAAGACCTTGGTTCAAAACTCAAGAACCCCACCAACCAATGTAGAAATTGCAAAAGGAATTTGGACTCATGCAAGCATGTATCTACAATTTCAAAAGCAATCTACTGATGCAACCCATAACATGCACATGGAGCTTATTAGAAATATGGTGGATGCCAGGTACAATGATACTCATGCAGAGATCAAGCCATCATAGACCATCTTCTCCAAACCATCAGTATTGCTCCCACTCTCCCTAAGTACACACACGATGATGCCAAAAAAGAGGGAGAATGATAGCCTAAGAAAGCTCCCTCCTCAATCCAAAAGAGCTCAAAAGCGACCTGACACATTTGTAGCTAAAAAGGCTAAAACAGATGCACTTAAAAAGGAGAAAAGAAAGGATACAAGGGAACCTAAAGGCATGCTTACAGTGCAAGAGATATTGAAAGAAATAGAGTTCAAGAGAATCCAGGCTCCTTAACAGAGGTTCCTCAAAGCACTATTTCAACAAAATTAACACTAGCCACCCAAACCACTACTCCCATTGCTCAAACATCTGTTGGCACTCCAAAAGTAACAACAGATGTTACATCCACACCTTCACAAACTCAAAAGACCCTTGCAGGTCTACTTATCAAGAGAAAACTATCCAATTTTTTTTCACTACCACCAACAAAAACACCCACACCACAAACCAGATCCAGAAAAGCAGAATTTATCATCCAAGATGATGATGAAGAAATACCTGAAACATCACCCATAAATACCACCACTATCACAACACTATTCACAACCATCATATCCCTTCCAGTAAATAAGTATTACCATAAATTACCACAACCATAACCACATTCTTTCTACTCCACTAAATATGTGTCACTAAAATTTATCACCCATTGGAACTAGAATAAGTGTCACAAGAGATATAGTCTTTCTATTTCACGAAAGATCAAAGCCAACCCACCTTCCCATCTTTGCATGATCTCCCAAAGCCTACAAATGTCAAAGAATAGTTGGAGATAAAGCTTAAACAGACAGAAATGATTGCTGTAGAAAGAAGTAAAGGGAAAGAAGATAAAGAGGTTCAACGGATTCTTTTTGAAGAGTTCACTAAAGTGAATAGATTCAAAGATTTTGCCAAAGATGTTAGCAAAAAGGCTTCACAAGGCCATGTAAATGACCCTGAACTCAGAAGAGCATTGAGAGAAGATTATATGGAGTACTTTATGAAAAACAAGCCATACAATGCAACAAGAGCTCAGCTCACTGGATGGTCTACAGAAGCCCTTCTAGATGAAATTATAAGGATTGAAAAGCTAAAGCTCAATCCTGATATCAAACCTACTCCTCCCAACTGGAGAGCAGGAAAAAAGCCAATGAGAAAGAAAGCACTTCAATTGATAAAAATGAAGGAGGAGATGGTAGCTGCAAAATTTGGCACCATGCAGTCAATGGCGAGATGGGATGAGCCAACAATCCAAGAAAATTTCAAAAAAATAGATGTTTTAAGAGGCAAGGATCCCTCAGTCCCCAAAAAGCCAAACTATAAAGAAGTAGATTTCTCCATCAGATCTTTGGTTGATCCCTCAGAACTTCCTATTGTGAAGAATATCTCTTCAGCTATGAAAAGCTACCTAAAAAAGCAAAAAGAGATGTTTGCAGAAGATATGAAGATGCATGAAGAAGAATTAAGAAAAAAAGGGATCAAGAATGAATTGATGTACGGGCATCTAGATGCAAAGCCAGAATATCTGCTTGGTCAAGTCTTGGGAAAACAATTTCCTCCAACTCATCAAATAATATCTGCCCCAAGAAATCCATCCAGCTCTGAAATTCTGAAATGGGTGTCTGACAGGACGAGCCATGAATTAACAATAGTCAGAGCTAATGGAGAAGTTGAAAAGATCTCAATGAACAGTGCTTATGGACTCAAGGATGAAGATCTATAAGTCCTTCTAACGCTTGAACTTGAGAAAGGGAACTAGATGACTATCTCAATGAAATTTAAGCACCAGTTCAAAGGCCAGATCAGAGAGAAGTTGATGAGAAATAAAGATTGATCTATTAAACATCTATTTTGGTTTTCTAGGGGGAGATTGTTGGACCTACAAAAGAACAGATGATATTGAACAGCCAAAACATGACCTCCTGATAAAGAAATAAACAGTTGATGAAGCATTCTCCCCCCAAAGATAGTGAATCTTGAACACTAACCAAAATATCCGTTGAAGACATTCAAGATCTTTTTGAAGCCTTGGAACCAATATTAAAGAAGAAGAAACCATTGATTCAAGGCAAAAACTCTATTGAAGCAAATCACTGATTACGAAGACCAAACATCTGTTGTGGCCAAACAGATGTTTGATACAAGATAACAAAGGTTTACACAATGTAATCGTATTTAGCTTAGAACAGATAATAGATCAGATGTTAGATTCCCGCAGATGTTTGCTAACATATGTGGAATCTTTTCTGTTAGGAACTATGTCACTATTAGGGTGAGATCAGCTAATTGTAAACAGAGCTTTCGTACTTGTATAAATATATCTCATTTGTTAGAGATCTATTTGATCATGCACATTCCTTTTGTACGAACAACAAAGTTAGTGATTAGTAAGGATTGCAATCGAACCAGAACATGATGGTAAACCCAAAAACCGACACATTTGGGACGAGTTTGGGACTCGTTTTTATTTTTTTCGTGGGTTTGGGACGGGTTTGGGATTTGGTGATATACCCATTTACCTGACACAATTACTCGATAAAATGTATTCGTTTACCCGGTTATATACCCAATACAATTTATTTTATATATATTTAAAAATGTATATATATGATACATCCATTGTTATACATATAGGTATTTTATTTCATGTACATTGTAGTTATTGGATATATTTTTATAGTGATAATACCAAATGTAACTGACTAGTAGTTACCTGGTAGATACCCGATGCGTTTTGGTCGGGTATACCCAATGGGTAATTTTTTTAGATTAACGGGTTTACCCAAACCCGCGGGTATACCCGATGGGTATTTTCCCGCTAGAAACCCGATGGGTTTTGGGAGAGGTTTGGGTTTGGGATTACCTAAACCCGTCCTAAACCTGACCCATTGCCATCCCTAGTGATTAGTTTGAGAGGGTGTTTGTAAAATCATTTATTGTAATTGAAATAATTTGGAATTCAATAGAAAACAGTTTTGATATAACTTCCTACTTGTTTGTTTATCTTATTTACATTATAATTTACAAATTGTTTGTTCTTCATTGTTTAAACTTAGAAGTATAACAAACTCAGATCCAACACTTTCAAAATGCCACAAATGGTCACTGCGTTCTTTCATTCTTTTTACTTAACAACACATATTAACTAGGTTAACTGACTTAGTTAAATTATTTCATGAATGAAACTAGTAAGCATCATATCTTTTTTTGGTTTAGGGCGTTACATTTTAAGTCCGTTGTGAATCCGAGGGCTCAACCTTGGAAAAGCCGTGGAAACTACCAAGCCGGAGTACATTAGTGGCAAAGGAATTTCCTGTGGAGCGGGCTAAGAAAATGAATGGGATTAGATACCTCAATGTTCCTAGTCGTAAACAATGGATTTCAGGCATTGTGCATATCGACCAGTGTAGTGCTGAAGCTAACATTTTAAGTATCTTGCCTGACGAGTACGCGCACAAGCATATAACTCAAAAGAATTGACGGGGCCCTGCACAAAGCGTTGTAGCATGTGGTTTAATTTGATGCAAGGGAAAACTCTATGATTTACATGAAAGGTATTTGGTTTAAATCTTGTTCACTAAAAAAACCTTGTAAAAATGTTTTGCAAAAAACAGAAGTTTTAACAGGTCCAACCCTACCGAACCACTGGGGGATGCGGTTCTCAATCTAACTGACCGATCATAAAAACACTAAGAAAAACTAATATAACATAACATTATAACCCAAAGATTAGAAGCTCTTGTGGTTTCATTTTCATCAAGCAAGTTTTAGTTGGAACATTAGATGTTATATAAGTAGTAGTTAGCGTTAGAAAGTTTTAATTCTCTAATGATAATGTCATTACTTTGATTGTTAGGTTAAACGCAAAATCATATTTTAGGATTAGATTTTATAAGCTAATAGGATTTCTTTTATAAAGTTTTGTGATTGAAACATTTAAAAAAAATGATAATCCTATAAAAAATATACTTTTGATAACATAAGTAGTTTAATACATGTTGGACTAATAATTAATCTAAGAGCATAAGCAAAATTGCTTCTCAAACAAACATAGAAATATGGGTTGTTCTAAATTCTTTTCTTCCTTTAAATCTAAACTAACATAATAGATCAATTCGTAGTTTATATTTTTCGGTTGAAACCAAACTGAATCCAAACTTGGTAAAGATGACCTGAAAACCAAATTCTACTTAGGCTCAGTTTCGGTGTAAAACCGAAAGCCTTGAAGTTTAACAAGATGACTTTTGTAAAAGGCTAAATGTTTGAGGTGTACAAATAGGAATATTAATAGCACAATGCAAGTAATCCGTATTCCTTGGTTTTATTTGAATTGAGTTTTGTAGAACCAAGAACCGATTACCTAATTTGGTTTCGGTATAAAATTGAAATGAAAATGAATACTTAATTCAATTGTTAGACGCTTTCGTCTCATTTGATAATTTAATCGGTCTTAAACCTATTATTAAACACCCTAGTTTAAGTTAGCCACAACTTCAAATAAATGATGTCCAAGTCTCTAGATTCAGCAACATGAGGTTATGATGGCTACTATAAGATTACTAGAAGAAGGTGTTTCGTCATCTTGGGATGTGAGATGAAGCAACGGAAACACTAGTATGTTGATAGTGGCAGTTACTACATATGTGAGAGTCGATGTGAGTGAGACTGTTACGATGGTATTCAAAGGGATAAACTCTTTAAGAAATAAATAAGAAATAGACGATTTTTAAGTTAATTTTGTCATATTCTTTTTATTGAAAATTAGATGTTCTTAAATACAATATGCATGACTAAAAATGGTGAACTATTGTGAACATGGAAACATGTTTTACCAGGTAAATGGAACGCCTAACTAACAAATGCATGTATGCTAAATTAGTGGACACAGGGCTAAGTGTCACAACTCCCGACCCCACCTTGGGCGGGAGCCGTGAGCATATACAGGTGGTACTGATGTTTATTAAATTCGCACCGGAAAATTAACATCAGGATCGTAGTTAGGAAAAATTTCATAGTTTGTAAAACACCAAAGTTTAATATTAAACAACTGGGATGAAACCCATATTACAAACAAAGTTTTTTATAGGGATAAACTCTATTTGACAAAATATAGTTTCTTTTCGTTATTCCGGTAATCATAGCCACTTTATTTAAGCCTGCAGTGCCTCATAGCAGGCTTCTTTTACTTTCATAGTAAGTTACCTGAAACGCGTTTAAAAACATTTTATCAGCGAAAAATACTGGTGAGTTCATTCGTTTGTATAAAAAGACACATTGTTATAATTTACAACATTAAGAGTTTTTACATTTGTTTATATCTGTCAATTACTCAAATCAATATTTGTCACTCAGTGGCAGTTCCGATGTGACGGTGGTCATTCACTCATTTGGCAGTCCCGATAGTGTATACAAAACCCCACATATCGGCAGTAATTTCATAATACAAAGACTTAATCACTGTAAGTATAACTGAAAAACATTTAGGGTTTTGCAAAGCGTTTGATAAAAAGAGAATGACTCACATTATAGATTTAGGTTTTATTACTATAGGCTCCTGGTGTTAAGCCTGGGTTCCTAATAAAAACACAATGCAACACGTATTAATGCATTAACCCAATTCAAACTTTAATGATAAATAACGAGATCAAAACCCCCAACGTAGTTAACAAAGTGTAGCCATATTCAGGCAGCATTTTGACATCCATTGATGGGTTTCAGATCGATCGGACAGGGTATCATACCAGTGATCAGGGTTAAAACCATTACTGCAAAGCAGAGTTTAGGGTTTCAGGGTATAGTAGCAATAGAGTAGTACATAAGAGAGCGAGAGAGAAAAATGAAATTTATGCAGTTCTGAATGCTGAATTCACGTCCCTTTTATAGTTGCGGGTTTCCTTAACATCGTCGCGTAGCTTGACAAAGTTAATTAGGGCTTAGGTGTAAAGAGTCACTACTGTAGGTATGCCACGTGATGGCCACGTGTCCCCTGCCGAACTAAGAGGTGTCGCGTCGCGCGACTAGATCCCACTAAAACCATCACGTAGTGCGGCGAGGCTTGAACATAGATTCACTTGTTTCTCGTGCTGGTTCTCATTTTACGTATATGGAGTCTCAGTGATGGTTTGTTGTGGTGTTTTTCGAGGGTATTTACACTAAGGGCTTGACTGGATTGCATCTTGAAGCTTCTACATTGGGAACTTGTACATGTTGGAATTATGACATATAAAGTTTTCTATCATTCTCGTCCGCTTGAAAACATCGTTGTTCGCGAAAGAGATTAAGAACAAGGTTTGACAATGAGCCATCGTGGACATCATTCTGTTCTTTTGGTGGCATTAGGATATGTTCTAACAGAATGTCACAATGTTCACCACTCAGGTCGTTCAACTACCATTGCCTCAATGGTAGTCTGTTAAACATTGAAGGCAATTCCACTGTCACTTGGAATTTTATCATATTCTTCCAACTCTGAATGGAAATATTCATGTCACTATCCATTCTAGAAAAAAATGAATTGGCCAAATTTGAAAGTTTTACTATAAGCGAAAGTGTGAACTCCGTTTTGAAAGTGATTGACTTGAGAACAAGACAAAGAATCCTTATCATACTATATTAAGGAAACTAAAGATGAAATCTCCAAATTGGAAGTAAACTTATTTGACCCAACGAATTTTTCAGATTTGATCAAAGAAAAATCAGTAAACTATTATGTGAAAACTGTTTGACCTTTCTGAACCTCAATTTTGACGAAATCAGTGCATCTTTCCTAAACTTCTGTTATAGTAGAATTAACAAAACTCCATCTTTTATGAATGATAGGAGGGGAAACATAGTATAGGAATGTGAAACGTCAAAGGACAATCTATGAAGCTTGGGATTTGAAGGTTTAGTGGTAGAAGATGAGAGGGACTGGGAAATGGTGGTTGGTAGCTTATCTTTGACATACATGGCCAGGGGGTGCAAGAAAAGAACAAGGCTTGATTGCTGACGTTGGACTTCCATGATGATATTTTGAATAAATTATACCATCTTTCATAGAGTGTGACAAATTTAAAACATGATTGGTTTTGGCGGATGGCATTAAACCTCCTAGTAAACCATCAAAGGTTTACCACCATTTCATGGTCATATGGAAAAGCCATAGCTGAGTGTAAGTAATAGTTAAGTCTTGCTTTAAGGTCTCTGACCTTACATCAATTGCCCTCAGAAGTTCCTTGTTTGTTTCATTTTCCCTTTTGTTGAGCTTGATCTGTTGCCATATAATGTATTGGAAGACTTGTATCATGATCACTATAGGTTTATTTTGTCTGTTGCTTCGAGCTGAGTCATCTTAACATCATATGTATTCACTAATTCCAAAACCTCTGGTATAGTAACAAAGCGTACAAATTGCTCCACTGTTCCCTGATGAAGGATGGAATTGCAACTGACATGCGTATAAATATATATGCTTTTCGTATAAAAATAAACCCACTTTTTGATGGTTTTCTTGGAAATGTATTTGAAATAAGCTTAATTTAGTTTTTTGTGATTTTCAGGACAAATTGGGCCCAAAACGTACAAACGAAGCAATTATGGCCAAAAAACTGAAGATCTGCCTAAAAGTACATAAGGCATGACCCGTGCCTCGACCCAAATGCGACAAAAAGATCTTTAGTGGACTTTTGACGATCCGATGGGACCAACAAGAGTGAACCAAGGGTCGTGCCTCACCTCCCGGTCGGATTCTCAAATATTTGCTCGAGCAACGGGCCGTGCCTCGCAGCCAGCTCCTACATATAAATTTGAAGCTTCACTAACCATTTCAGTTTCTCAATTCTTCTCTTCACCCCCTTAATACACTCTAATTCTACCCATTTTCTCTTGGTTTTGTAATTTTTAAGAATTGTAAGAACAAATTAAGTAATTATCAATCTTGTGATGATTAATAAAGTCTTTCCAAGTAGGTTAAAGTCTATTTTTGAAGCCATGAGTAGCTAAGGTTCTTATAGGGACTTGGGTGTAACGCCCTGCGTTCTCAAACTTATATCTTTTGGAAAGTCTAGTCCCTATTCTATTTGAGACTTAACTATGTTAGACTATGTGAAACTTTTGTGAAACTTTGTGATACTTTGAAACTTAACTCTTGATGCTTGATACTTATTAAACGCTAATGAATCTTATACATTGAATCTTGACGATTGTGATATGTGAAACAATGTGAATGAGAAACTTGAGACTTGAAACTTGATACTCGATACTTGAAACTTGATACTTAATACTTGAAACTTGATACTCGATACTTGAAACTTGATACTTAATACTTGAATCTTGACTCTTGATACTTATTGAGTGAGATACTTGATACTTAATGAACGAGAAACTTGATACTTTGTTAAACAAGAAACTTGAAACCTGACACCTACTAGCTAGCTCATACGTGGACTTGAAACACGGAAACTTTTGCGTTAGTTACACAATCCTATCATGTGATGATATTACACAATAATACGCAACGCAACGCTTATTCTAGTTCGCAAAACGAACCAAGGTTGGAAAACTAGCAAACGGGTTTCGATTGTCCGAATGGACATCCGATCGGATGGCCATTCGACCGAACAGCCTTCCGACCCAGAGCACACTTGCACCGCTTTACTGTCACTCTCGCACTATAAATACCCCCTGTCATATCACTATTCACTGATGTGACAGCGTTGTCCGACCCAGAAGCTTCCAACTCGTTCTAAGGCACTTTTCCTTCGATTTCACGCGATTCTTGTAAGTTTTCCCCTTGAATCTTGTACAACTTTCATCATTACACACTTTCTCATTAGATTCTTCCCCAAAATCATACGTTTCCACCATAAAATCGTCTGATTTGGACCTTTGAAGGTGACATCATCACTGGGTGCTTATGTCACCAGTTGAGTGATGTCATCTTACCGGAAATGGTGCAGGTCTTAAGGACTTTTACACGTTTTAAACACGAATCTTCGCAGAACCTTAACATTTTCTCAAAGGAATTCAAACTTTACAACTTTTCTTTAAACTATTCTTTAAACTATTCTTTAAACTATTCTTAACGTTTCTACTCAACTTGGTGGAATCTGGACCCAAACAGGCCTAGGACTTGTTCCTTAGTCTGGAGTCGGCTCGATAACGAATTCCCACCGGAGAGATGACCGATCTACGGGTCAGACATGAAACTCCATCAAGAACAGTTACCTGATCGAACGGGGTAATTCCCATCTGATCAGACAAGCTGAACCTTTGTGGGTTTTCTGTTTTCTTGATACGTTATCATGTCATCTCCGTTGAACTCGAAATTAGAGATTTTACAAAAGGTTCAAAGGAACAAGATCACAACAACCGAATGACCGTCCGAACGGATGACCGTCCGATCGAACGATCATCCGACCAAGCGACCTGCTCCCTATAGCCTTTAACACTTAAACTATTTGAATCAGGACTTTAAACTATCAAATTTTCACTCGAATAGTCATCCGATCGAACGATCATCCGACCGGATAACCATCCAATCAAATGACTTGAATTTATACTACAACGAAAACTTCAAAAGTTTGGAAACATTTCGCAAAGCACACCACTGATCGAACGGTCGTCCGATCGAATGGTCATCCGACCGGATGACCATCCGTCCAGATGACCATCCGATCAGGAAACCTTTCAGACACTTTTACCCGATTTCCGCACGCTTCAACATTCTGTTTGACGCTTATACTGTTATACTATAATCAGGCTAACTCCAACGCTCCATTCGATCCAATTAGTTGGTGTTTGTACTTAGCACTCACTGTGAGTATACTCGATCCCTTTTTGTTTTAAACGCTTTTGGGATGCACCATGTATTCTATAAACATGACACTTGACACTTGAAACTTATTTGAAAACATATTCTATCCGCTGTGAACATGAAAATTGAAACTTGTGATTCTTGAGACTTTTATGCTATGTGAACGTTTAATCCTTGTGTGTAGTTCCGCCTTAACAATGGTAGCGCTATAGGGGTAATGCACCTCCCTGTTAGTCTTTGGGGTATTGTTAGGAGGAGACATTTAAACTCCCGTTAGTCTTTGGGAAAGGCATTTAACGCATTGGAAACTTGGGCTATCACTTGGATTGCGTAAACTAGCATGGTGAAACTTTTTATGTGTTTACATGATGGAAATGAGTCTTTTAAACTATTATGCTACTAGGTACTCAAACTTGTATACTCGCCAACATTTTTGTTGATAGTATTTTAATACCTGTTGCAGGTTGATAGTAGCCGAGGAACTCAAGAAAACAAGCTAGGATGATGCTTAGAAACCCATTCTAGTTAATTAAACAATTTGAACTTTATTTGGCTTGTATGATTAGTTGATACTTTATGATGTGGTGGATGATTTAGACAATTTATGAAATCCTGAATTAATTTAAATCGAAACAATTTAGTGTTGTGGAATCTCTTGAGCAATCTGGACGCTAAGTGCCGCGCCCCAATGTTTCCGCCATCGGTTGGGGTGTGACATTGGGGGGAAAACCCCATTGATGGGGAGTTTAAGTACTAATTACCATATTTAAAGTAAGTTTTCTGAATCCTTAAAATACTAATAACCTTGTGTTTGTTGAGTCAAACATTCATGTTTTCTATGTCTATGTACTAATATGATGTTAAATGCTTGAAAAGGGGTTACATGTTTTGGTTCGGGACTTCGGGTTTGGTAAAGACTTGCCTTGGTGTGATGGCAAAATCTAAGCGTCAAAAACTTGGTTTGTATTATCTACACTACTCTTGGAGAGATAGGATTAAGCCAAGAGGTCTCCATAGTGTTTGGTGGTATAAATTACTTATAATTACTTTTTACGTAATACTAAACCCTAACGGTGTATAGTTTCTGTGTTGATTTTGTGGGTTTAATTATGACATTGTGAGGAGTTTTCTTGCTGATTTTATCCAATATGGTTGAGATCTGGGGTAACCACTAAACATGGAGCCCCATACCTTTAGACATTAACAGAACACAACTATTCACTACAAAAAACAACACCTTGGTACTAAAAGTTCTTGTATCTTTGGACGACCACAGTATCTTACCATCACTATATTACGCCTACAATGGGTGCACTTACCCCAACGTGATGTATAGAGTGATCGTATCTTATCGTGTTTTCTAAATTTAAAACTTAAACCCATGTAAAAATTGGTTAAAATCTATCGTTATTTATATTAACTCTTACACACGTCAGCAGTCCTTCGCATATCACATAAGGAGTGAAGTAGAAAACGAGAGAGATAAACTCTTCTATAGAAAAATGATATATTAATGAATGACTAAAACGACCACATAGAACTCCCTTTTATAAGGAGATTTTAGCAATTTGTCATCCATGTGAAATCTAAGAAATTAAATATGATAATATAGAGAATCAATGTGTCAATTAATTAATCGCATAGTTGGTGACAACTCGTGCTTTTGTTATAATGAAAAGTCAAGAAAATATCCAAATTTGAATTTGAATTCAAACTCAAATAGGGTAACATTTCCCTTTTTCACTTTTTTTCGCATTTCCACTGTTCCATGTACAGATTTCTAATTGAGAAATTGGCCCCTTATCATGTCCTTAGTGAAGCATGTTTCTACTTTGTTACGAATCTCCTAATGTTATGTGATTATACGTTTAGTGTTGACATTGGAATAAGCAATGCATTTTGGCATGTTCTTGACCCTACTAGACATGTTTTTTTTATGAATGGAGGTTCGTGACATTGTGGCATGATGGAAGGTGACTAAGTCAATGAAAACACTGAAGAAGTATCAAGCTCAGAAGTTATTTTTATTTCATTTTATGTTACATTTACAATGAACAAAACTCACTATATATAGAGGTTAGATAACAACTAACCTCTCTAACAAACTAAACTAACAAACCACCACTATACATATACACTATATATACATACACTCTAATATGCCCCCTCAAGATGAACGGGGAACAACCACGTGTAGCTTGGACCGTAGAATGTCTAAACGAACATAAGACAATCCTTTGGTCAAAATATCTACAATTTGAAACGTAGTAGAAACATACTGAACATGTAAAATACCCGCCAAAACCATGTCACAAATAAAATGCAAGTCAATACCCATGTGTTTGGTGCGCTGATGAAACACCGGGTTGACTACAAGATATGTAGCTCCAATATTGTCACACCAAAGAGATAGTGGACAAGTCATCGTGATATGTAACTCATGTAATATAGGTGTAATCCATCATAACTCAGCAGTTGTATGAGCAAGCGCTCGGTACTCAGCCTCTGTATTCGACCTAGCAACCGTATGTTGTTTCTTGGAACTCCAATTGATAAGGTTGGGCCCAAGAAAGACACACTAACTTGTGGTAGAACGTCGATCATCGGGACATCCATCCCAGTCAGCATCACTATAAGCATGTAAATCAACACAAGTAGACCGGCGTATACATAACGCATGAGAAACGGTACCTTTAAAATACTATGAAATACGCTTGACAGTGGCCCAGTGTCGATAAGTATGTGTCTAAAGGAACTGTGACACCTTATTGACCACATAAGCAATCTTTGGTCGTGTCAACACAAGATATTATAATGCACCAAAAGTGCTCTGATACATAGTATGGTCAGACAAAGGATCACCAGTATGTCGAGAAAGCTGTCCACCGGAAGAGACAAGAGTAGATAATGGTCGACAATTAGAAAGACTAGTGTGTTGTACTAAATCAAGTAAATAGCGTTGCTGAGATAAGTGTAAAACATCCTCAGAAATCGTGGCCCGAATACCCAGAAAATATGACAACTGTTTAAGATCCTTAAGCGCAAACTGAGAATGTAAGCGCCCAATCAAGCCAGTAACGAAATCAGAATAGCTCCCTGTAATAATGATGTCATCAACATAGATCAAGACATCACAGAGTATCAAATCTCGAGTGTAAACAAAGAGAGATACATCTGAAAGACACTAGGTAAAACCATCAGCAAGCAGAGCAGTGGATAGCTTGGAAAACCAAGCTCTTGAAGGCTGCTTTAGGCTATAAAGTGCTTTCTGTAGACGACAAACATAATGTAGTCTAGATGAGTTAACATGCCTGGGGGTTGGGTCATAAACACAGTCTCAGAAAGATCCTCATGTAAGAACGCATTGTTGACTTCAACCTGACGAATAGACCATCCTCCAGAGAAAGCGACCGAAAGAACTAGATGAATAGTAGTAGGTTTGACCACAGGACTAAAAATCTAAGTGTAGTCAATACCTTTAGTCTGACAAAATCCCTCGGAAACAAGCTGGACTTTATAACGACTCACCAATCTATTAGGATTATGTTTAATCATGTAAACCCACTTACAACCAACAATGTTGGCGTCAGTGGGAGCCTGAACCAGACGCCAAGTCTGGTTGGCCTTTAGAACATCATTTTCAGCACGCATCGCATCTCACCAAACAGATTTTTCCTAAGCCTGTCGAAATGTGGAAGGCTCAGTGGTAGGAGTAGTAGAGACATGAAAAAGAACGTGATCAAGCAACTGGCGTGGCTGCCGTGTATGATCACAAGATCGTGTATCCATCGAGTGACTCAGAACAGGAGGAGCAGAAGGAAAAGGATGTGAAGGAATATCAGTAGAGGAAATAACATGAGAAGATTAGGAAGGAATAATAGGAAGAGATGAAGAGAAAGAAGAAGATACAGAAGTTGGAAGCGAAGGAGGAGGAATGAAGAAAGGAATAGAATCTGAAGAAGCTTTGGGAGTAGTTGAACTCCCAGGAATGTTAAAGATCGACTCATAGAATCGAACATGTCGAGAAGTATATGTACGAGACGTATCAGGTTCATTACAGAGATAATCGAGATGAGATGTAGCATAACCAACAAAGATACATGAAGCAGACTTGGGTGAAAATTTATCCATTCGTGAGGATCAGCCTCCCAATAAATAGAGAAGAGAGAGATGATTTTTAAGCCAATTTTTGATATACTTTTTATTGAAAATCTGATGTTTTAAAAAAATGATGCAAGACTAAAATGGTGAACTGTTGTGAATGTGGAAACATGCTTTACCGGGTACATGTAATTCCTAATTAACAAATGCATGCATGCTATAATAATGGATGTTATAAGGGGTAGGGGTGGTCATCACTTGTATAAATTCCATTATTCACAACTTTCGATCAGGTTCCGTGGTCATCACTCACAACTTTTTTTTAGTGGAAATGACCATCACTCACCACCACACCCAACAACCCCCCCTCCCCCCCCCCCCCCCCAACTAACAATTTCCCTCACAACGATCAAAACATCACGCGTTAAAAATACCACGCGTTATAAAATTTTACGCGTGATAAAGTGATGTGGCGGTGGCGTTTTGTAATTTTCCACGCGTTGTATAATTTCATTACGGGGATTTTCCCCTCCACCCCGGGTCCCCTAATAATAGACCGTTAGGTTAAAGGCTTGACTGTGTTGCATTGTGAATCTGCTTCATGCAGCTCTTGTTCATTCTGTATTCTTACGTGTACGGTTACGCATTAATAAAGAGAAAAATGAGAATAAAGATGATAAGTATCAGTAAAACCTAATTTACCCTAAAAATATTTTTGTTTGATGTCCACTATATTTGTACATGGGTGTAGCGGGGTAAGATCAAATAAAAAGTTTATTTTGCCTAAGTAGGATGAGAAGCAATCTTAACTATTCATTTTTCAAATCAATGGTTAAGATAAAAGTGTAGGAGAAATGAGGAGTGGAAGGGTATATTGGGAAAATCCTATTTATTGACTTTCTCTCTCAACATGCAAGGCACATGCATATTCCACCCCCATTTTTTAAATGTTCATAACTTTTTTATACGACGTTATTTTTTCATAAAAATTTCATCGTAAAATCGAGCGTCTTTTTATCTTTAATTTGAGTACCATATTGCTATATAAAATGTGAAAACTAAAAAAACTCACTAAAATGTGTTGTATTTCTATGTTGTATAACATTTTTTGTGCTGGATTTTTTTACTATATTTTTGTGCTAAATTTTTTGTGCTGAATTTTTTTGTCTTAATTTTTTTTTCTTAATTTTTGTGCTGAATTTTTTTGTATTACATTTTTTTGTTGAATTTCTTCGTGCTATATTTTTTTGTATTAGATTTTTTGTGCTATATTTTTTTTGTACTACATTTTTTGTGCTATATTTTTTTTTGTGCTAGATTTTTTTGTACTAGATTTTTTTTGTATTTTTAAAAAACAAAAGAGGTGTCACATGTCATTTTCACTCCTATTTATAAGGACCAAAATGCCCTTCATTCCTACTTATTAGGAGTGTCACATGTCATCATCACAATCCTTCTTAGCCTAATTAGGCAAAATTCACTTTTTAGTGGATCCTTCCCATGGGTGTAGCAACTTAAGTTATTCAAAATATCTATAAGATTGAATTATTTCGATAAGTCACTAACAAGTAATCTGATAATTTAAAAAATAAAAAACATCTATATGTGTATATGTTAAATGTGTCACCCAAAATAATTAAATAAACCAAAACCATGTTTTTATACGTAGTGATCCAACACATCATTTTGATGAAACGACACAAGGATTCAGCAATTGGTGCATCAGTCTGGCGGCTAACCATGATAGTCTTTTAAATGAAACGTTTATGGTTAGGTTGTTGCCCTTTTGACCCCATTGTTCACGGAAACGCAAATCAGATTAGTCTCAATTGAGCGTACCTTCCGCGTCTCTTAACCTGTAACACAACTTAATTTTCCTTTGATTTCAAATAAATTGTTATAACGATAACATACAACATTTTATATTGCAATTACAGTTATAAATTCTCGCACCAACGAATATTTTAACCTTATTTGTCTGTTGAAAAAATAGTTAGCTAAACTTAAGCATGAATCACATGAATTAGAAATATAAAAGAGCATATATAAATAATAAACTTGCAAGAATAACAAGTATTCAAGTTCACCAATAATTTTACAAGAATAACAAAGTATTCAAGTTGACCAATTAGATAACGAGGGAGCCAATTAACTTTAACAACAGGACAAACTACTGAATAAACAAAATCCATAAGAACGATATTTAATTGCGACGCCTTTTAAAATATTAAAATCAAATACCTATAATTGAAAATTCTTTTCAGTTTACTTATTTAATCTAAATCTAAATAGTTTAATAACCAATAATTTAATTAATTCGGTTGTAAAAAAAGAAGAAAATATATAATATAGTGTGTTTAAATTTGTTTATATAATATAAAAACATAATAATTTTTATTACATAGTTCATTGATCATTATATTATATTAGAATTAATTTGTAGTAATATGGTAAATAATATAAATCCAGTAATCACAATTTTTTCTCAATCTTTTTCCAAAAAGTATTTTTTTTTAAGTTACAAAATGTAAACTTAAAACTAAAATATGACATTTATATACATAATCAAATTCATTGATCACCAGAAATTATACAAAATAAAGTGGTTACAATATTTAAATACATATATCATGATAATCTAAAATATAGATAGTGACGATATAATACAAAATATAACATGTCACAAGACATTATAATCTTCTTTTGGGTTGGATTAGTGATCGAGATTGTGTTATTTTTTATTGTTAATAAGTTCAGCAACCATAAACAATTTTACAAAATAAAAATAAAAGAGTAAATTAAAAACTTGAAGCTCAATGTGTGTATGTATATAAAAAAAATTATACATATGCAAAATTGTGTATTTTATTTTTATCAGAGAATACCTAAAATAATATATTAGGAAACGCATAAAATACAACAATCTTATAAAACTTATCTAACAAAAGGCTTTTGATCTCAAATTGGAAGGCAATAGGGTATTATGTTAGAATGGAAGGTATGGTGTGGGGGAGGATGGGCCGTCACGTCATCCGTCACGTAAGCAGGTGTGAGGATGGGCCTATAGGGATGGACCAAGGGGGTGGGAGATGTGGCTAAATATATATATATATATATATGTATGTATGTATGTATGTATGTATGTATGTATGTATGTATGTATGTATGTATGTATGTATAGGTATGTGTGTGATAGAGGGGGGGCGTCGAGAACGGCTGCAGGTTAACGCGGAAGACGAGGACGGGCCAAGGTGGGCGGTGTTCCGGGGCGGCGCCGTGCCTCGCCGGCCCTTGGCCGTTCCCCATACCGACTGGCCTTATATTAGTTGAAGACTTGAAGGTAAGTTGAATGTGGTAGTTATTTTTTACTATGTAAATTATATCTGTTGTAATTGTAATTATGTTTATCATAATTAGAAGTTGTAAATTTGTTTAGATATACAAGTAATATATTTTACACAATTAGTTGGTCTAACCAGAATGTAGGCCTTTACTCCTCTGTGTAGGTTTTGTAATTTTCTTTGGACCATGCATGTTCATTTTTAGACAAAAACTAGATTGTTGTCATAGGTTGCGTGTTGTGGCAGCGACGCCTTAGTTGTTTATAGATGGCAACACATTATGTGATGCGTTAATCATATGAAAATGCGTGTTTCGGCGTATCTAATATAACTCCCTGTAACCTATATAAGCATTGCAGTTACAATGTACAATGATGACATTAATATGTGGTGCCTGCACATGACATTATGTGTTTTTGACTTTGTTACACACGTTACATTCATGACATTAACGTCATTAGAAATATATAGAAAAAGAGTATGTATTGGTCGTTGCGGTGTAAAGTTGTAAAAGTAACTTAGACAATGGTATAAAGTCGTAAAAATAATTTAGACATTAACGTGGTTAGACATAAATAAATAAAAGTTTAATAATACGTCACACGTTACGGTGCAAAGTCGTAAAAGTAATTTAAATAAAGTTAGATGTCAAGTCATTAAGTAGAAAAGTTAAAGTTGTTAATTATCAAAAGTTAGAATTAAATGTGTAACTTACTTAAAGATCAAAGTTAATAGTGTTTTAAAAGTTTGAGAGTGTGAAGTGAAAAAACAAAAAGTTTTAAAATGAAGTAGAAGTCTAGGATTAAAATTGTCAATTTGTGAGAAGTTTAGGGGTTAGAATTTCGATAGGAAACCTCACTGATCATTCATTCTAAGACTATATAGAATATATTAATGGTACTTTCAAAATCTGAATCAAGTAATTCAAAGAGAATCGATAATGAGTATGTAATTTGTGTGGTATAAAAACATGTTCCGAAATAGACAAAATACTTGCATTATATACATGGAAACCATCACAATTTTTTGTTGAAATGAGACAATGTTTCGTGAAAGAGTGAATGTAAAATAGTTGTAAGTTACTTGGTTACCATCAATAATAACCCTGTTAGGATGAACTACTTCTATAGTAACTCCTCATGGTTGACTTGTGTTAGTGGTAACTTAGTAGTGACTACATACCGTCTAAGTTTCTATAGATAACCCAATTGACTATTGGTCACAATTGTTGATAATGCAAGTTACGATTGATCACAATTATTGAAAACATCCTAAGTTACTCGCAGTTGCTACCGACATCATACTTGTTGATCTTACTTGCTACGAATAAACCAATTTCTACTGATGATTAGCTCCTACGGATATTCCGATACACCAAACAACCAGATCAAAGCATAAGTGATTTCTAAAGCTTTCAGCAAGACACCCACCAAGTGCTCAACCCCTTGTAACTCGTCGCGGGCACTTCCCTTTGGAAATCCTTGAGATCTTGGGGGCTTTACACCCTTGAACTATCGGGTTTTTGAACAAGTGTGCATTTTAAACATCTCAATTTGGATCGATGTTTATAAAAATTTTCTTTTTGTTTTAGTTAAATTTAGCTAACTAAAATGACTTTATAACATTTAAATCACTGACACTTAGATATCAGAAAAATGAGATTGTGTGATGTCTTTGGATGCCTAAAATGGTTTCGAGTTTAGAATTGGGCTTGTAGTTTGGTTATATCTCTCTTGGGGCCATTCGATTTAAGAAATCATTTTCTTTTTTCAGAAAAGCTTACACAAGTATATAATATAAGATAAACACTCAATTATAAATACATAAAATTTGTTTGGACTAAACCTTGCAATTGAGATTCTAATTTCTATCAGAGTGTGTATGCGCTCACACATATTTTATGATTATTCCTCGAACCTTTTCAGTTGCACAATCATATCGCATTATCATAATCAACTATATAACCATTTTATAAAGTTAACTATTAATCAATTTGCAAAACGATTTATACTATAAGGGCACATGTGTAAGATAAGGGGTAATTATCTTATTTCACTTTCATTCGGCTTAAATATAATCCATTGATCTATAAGTAATCATCAGTTAGGGATACTGGTTTTGGAGTTAGTTAGGGATACTGGTTTCGGAGTTGAGCGGTTCAGATTATATACACTTTTTAAATACTTTGAATAAAAAAGTTCATTATATTTTTGGATATTTATAATTTCAATTTTAGTAGAATTCTGTTTTATTTGGATAATATTATCTTGTATTTAGTATTTGAGTAAAGTGCAATTTGCATTCCTGAGATATGATGACGGGATCTACATGAGTCTATATTTTGAAAAAATGGATACATTCGTCATCGTGGTTTGCTTTTCGCTAAATATGAGTCCCACCCGCTTGCTAACATCACATTTCTGTTTGAATAATGTTGAAAAGACCAAAATAGCCTTTCATTTGCATCTCTCTTTTATATCTTTATTGCAATTAACGCATCAACCACCATACATTTTTAGTTTTCGGTTTGGTTTAAAATCTTTACCCCCAAGAAACCTTTTCATGATTTCCATAATCGTCATTCATAATCAAAATCAAAATATCAGATAACATACAATTTGAACTCCAAACGAAAATAATGAAAAGGTTTCTTGTGAAATCATTGATTCAGTTTCTATGAAATTGTCAGACAAACATACTGTTGAAACTCCAAACAAATTCAACTGAACACTCACTCTTCGGAGAAGATGCCGGAACAAGAGCAGGAGTGACATAAGGATTAGATTCATCAGGCATTGTTGTTGCCGCACCTCTAGTTACACCGTCTGAAACTTGTGGCAAGGATCTAGTTCCTTAGAAGTGTAACACCTCATAAAATCACGTCCAATGATGTATTGACACGTGTAATAAACCCTAATGAAGTCAAATAGTAAAATTTAAGGGACTAATTTTTCAAAAAATAAAAAACCTTGATTATGAAAGGACTGGAAGTTTTAGTATACCTAAAATAAGTTTCAAAATAACCTCTTATGATGATTATATTCACAAATGAGCCGCTTGTTGATCGAGTGTAGCCGTTTGCGTAATTAATTGAAAGTTTGCGCAATGAAGGGTTAAAAGCGTCAACATGTTAATTCTTACATCTGAGTGACCTTTTAACAAACCGGGAGCTTCATTATATTTAATTATACTCTCGGGAATGCCAAAGATTGGCCGTCTAAGGTTTTGATGCCAATAAGTAAAAGTTACGCGCAACTTTGCAAGTTAGAGGGACTAAAAGTGTCAATATGTTTAAATATACCTCTGAATGACCTTTTAGAAGACCCGAAGCATCGTGATGTTTAATAATACTTTCAAGAATGCCTAATATGGAATAGATGAGGCTTCAATGCTATTAAATAAGGAGATGCGCAAGTTTGCGCAATAGAGGGACCTAAAGCGTCAACTTTTGAATCTACGCCTTTCGGTGACCATTTAAGTGAACGGGAGCGTAGTAATATTTAAGTATATGCTTAGGAATGATTAATATGCGCCATGGAAGGCTTGGATATCATTAAACGGCATTCCGCGTTACTTTGCGCAATTAAAGGACTATTTGCGTCAAACTGCAAAAGTATGTCGATTCGTATGGTAACGGATCTTCCGAAATATGACCGTAAGTTAAACATACCCTATTTATCCCTTATATAGCTTAGATACAGGCTTAGAGGTGTTTGGTGCGCAAAAATAAACTTTTACGTCATGCAGGGACTAAAAGTGTCAAAAAGTGCACAAGTTTGCATTTTCGCGCATATCTTGCATTCTGAATATACCCAGACATCCAAAAATTTATGTAAGCACTAAAACATTTTATTTTAGTGTTTGGCTTGATAAAATTCCATTCGTCGCGTAATTTGGATCGTTTTTCGCGTTCGTTCTTGTTTCGTCGTAATTAGACTAACAACGTAACTGTACGACCAAACGAACCGACATCCGATATGTTTTCAAGCATGTTTTATGTTCCCTGTGATTAGGCTTTATTTTAGAGCCTTGAAATGAGGTTAACGGGCCTTAGATGTGTCAAAAAAGGGCCTTTTATGCAAACAGGGACCAAAATTGCCATTTTTGAAACTTGGTTTGCTGAACAGACATTCAGGCGGGGCGCGTAAGCCCTCTTAGAAACTTACGTGGGGTGTGTGAGCCTGCCAGACCTGCAAAATGTTGTTTACAGCTTGTTCCAGCTGGTTCCGGGGTTTGCAAGTGGTTTTAACAAGTCTATGGGCTTGTTTAAGGGCGCCCATAGTATTCTAAATCAGGGGGTGCACTTGTACGGCTCAGATCAAAGCTCGTTTATCGAGGAACTATCTTAACGGTCTTGGAAAAACTATATAAACCCATGATTACTCATTCTCAACTTGCTCAATCTGCTCTTGCTCTCATTCTAGGAAGATCCTGACCATCTTGGGAACTTCCTTTTGTCCTTTGGACCCTTCGTAAGTGTTCCTTCGTGCTTAGTTCATTAGTTTGGCGTTTATAGCCGAAAAGTCAAGCGTTTTGATAAACGCTTTGACTATTAAACGGTAGAGCCATTGTTCGTAACGAACATGGCTACGTGACCGTAATTAGGTAGGTGTAAAACCCTCAAAAGGGCACCTCCTAATTACCACGTTTACTAGTTAAATTGTCGGGTCAAATAAAAGTCAAACGGGTTAGTTTTAAATGAAATTTATAACTATTAATATAGAAGCCATAAAAATCAGTTTTCTCACTTTAATAACTTGGTATATAATTGGTTGAACATGTTTAAGCATGTTCAAGCCGACAATTCTAAGTTTAGGCTCGGTTCGGAACCGAAAGTCGCAAAAGTTGACTTTTGCTTTGACTTTCAGTTCTGACCCGATTTAGCTTAGTTTAGATATGCCTTAGGATTCCTTTAGGACCAGGTTATAGGTTAGTGTAACCCTCTGAGGTTATACAACTTGGATCCTTAGTTATCCTATTCATTGCATGTTTCCGTTATATGCTTAAATGTTGACCATTATGCCCTTTTGACCCTAAAACGAGAATTTTGAAAATATGAGAGGACAATAATCTTTATTACTTAATTATAAACTTGTCCCTAAAATTTGACATCAGTTTGAGGTCTAGATTAAGAGTTATACTCATTAGCGTAAATGAAAAGCTTTTTATTAATTAAACGGCATGATTAGCATAAAGCCTATCTAAACCCAATTTTGATACCAAACTTTTTACCTACTGATATAAAATAATATTTTGGGATTTTTGAAGATTTTTATTTAATTTTAGGCTGAGCATAACATAGGGTTATAGCTTTGATTCAGTAATTGTCGATTTTGCCCTTTTGGCCTATAAAAGGAGTTTTACAAATCATTTTGATTCCAAACCTTTTTCTACTGATCCTATATGATAAATATGATATTTTAAGCCTTCTGGAATAATAAAAATATCAGCTTTTCTTATAAAACCCGGAAATCACTTAAAACCGTCTTTTTATGCGTTTTAAACGCATAGTATGTATTAAAACTATTTTAAATATATAAGGTTTGATACCTACTGATGTTTTAAGTATTTTTTCATAATTAAACAGTAGGCAAAAGTTTTAAACTCAGAATTCTAATTTTGACCTTTAAAGCTTAAGTGAAATTACCAAAATGCCCCTAAGGTGCATAGTTTGGTTATAAATGATAAATTTCACATATATGTAATACTCTACTGTTATAACTTATTAAATTAAGTATTTTTACTGATTATATCTGACCTGGAACTCAGAATAATATTTAATCTCTCTTATAACCTTTAAAATGACCAAAATACCCCTACGGGGCATAAATTGGTTTTAAATTCGTTTTGGGCATAATGGAAGGTATCCTACTGATATCACAACATATTTAAGGCATATTAACTTAGGAAACCTGTGTATGACTCATTTGGTTACCCGTTACGCACTTTTCGCGTTCGGATCGGCTTATGTAACTAGTTTGCATATATTAGCTGAAACGGGTCAAACCTTATCATTGTTATCTCAAAATCCAGAATGTGTTTAGTTTACCCTTACTAAACAAGTATACAAGCTTGTCGGGTCTAAACCACATTGTAATCCGGTTCTCGCTTAACCATGCGTTTTGAACCGTATCCTCCTTTAAAACTAACCGGTCTAAGCATAGGCTTAATTAAGACCCGTTAGGAATCTAATAGGTTATTAAAAACCTTCGTTCCAGATTTAGGAGCCCAGTAAAAGCTATCTGTACTTGCTTGGTGGTATACGGCTGGGATTGAATTTATATTTAGCTCAGGTAAATACTTTTAACTTATTTTCCCTATACGGGATTGGGGTACGATATATAAAATACCGCTTGGTCGGGCATTGAATTTTTGATCGTATGAAGGTTAATTTATTGAAATGTCCCATTTAAATTGTTTTGTTTGCTTAAAGCCTTTGGGGGGGGGGGGTTAATGACCATGTCCTGGATATCCTTGGCATCATTTTACGAAATGGCCACGACCTAAGCACGCGGGTGTAGGCGTACACCCATTAGTGCATATATAAATAATAAGGTATAACCGTCGGTTTCGGGAATAACCCGCCGCGGGACTATATCATGTGGTGTGTCTATTAAGCTCTAACCCGGTGTCAACCCGGGATACTGAACGCATAAGAAACATGTAATTCTTTTACAAGTTTATATACAAATAGTTATCCCAAGTTATAAAAATGTTTTGTGCATTGTGCATTTAAATCAATTTTCATAAACTTTTTCAAAATGAGTCAGTTAATTGTATTTACCAGTGTAAACTGACGTATTTTCTCAAAAAAGGCTAAGTGCAGGTACTAATTGGAATAGGCTGGCTACTCCTTGCATCAATAAAGAGGCTCGCAAGATTAGATGTTAAGATCTGTTGAACTATTATCTTTTATTTGATCCGCCTGTGGATCCTTTACATTCCGTTGTAATACTTTGATATTACTCTATATCGGATTGTAATATATTTATCCTTTGCTTCCGCTGTGCATTTAAATTTGTGTTGTTTGACAATGATGATATCTACTACGTCACGATACTCCCCACCGGGCCCACCGGTAATACGTGGAAATATCGGGGTGTGACAGGCTGGTATCAGAGCCAACATTGAGTGAATTAAACACGTGCCTTTTGTGTTTAATCTCAATGACACAGTAGCATATTCCTTGACCTTCTGAGTCTAGACTTAACATAGGAATGCTCTCGTTTCTATTCGGAGAATTATTGCTTTCAATTCTATATACTTTTATATGTCGCCAAGCAAAGAAGCCATAATGGAAATTCTCCCCATTTGAAGACTAGGGAAGGCCGAGCTTCGTACTGCGACTAGGATTAACGTGCAACCAAGGAGAAAGCATTCAGAAAAAAAGAAGAAGAAGAAACTCCTTTTGCTGATGATCGTTTCCTTAGTAGTCCTTATAAGGACATATTTTTCTTTCAGTCCCTTCGTGGACAACATTATTTCTTTCAAGTCCCGTTCAGGGCAATTCTGTACCTCTTTTAAAAAAATCCTTGGAATTTTTTATCTAAATGTTATTTACATCATATATGAACATAAAATATGAATAATAACATTCCTTTTATAAGATCTACCATTATAATAAAATGACAAATTCTAAAAAGGATAAGACCTAGCCCATGTGTCATTTTAAGACAGGGCCAATATGGTAGTTCCTCAATTAGATTCAGATCCTTATTAATACCTCAATTTAGGATTGTTCTGCGTTAAATATTAAAAAGAATCTTAAAGGTACAACCTAGCCTATATGTCATTTCAGACAAGGCCAAGATGGTAGAACCTATTCAAAAGATTCAAATCCCTGTTAACATCTGTAAACATGTTAACATTCCTGGCAGATGTGATTCGACAGAATCGCATAAATCATCCTTATGCTGGATTCTCCAGAAATCCTTTCTTATTTTGTGAATTAAGCATCCATCAGAGATATAATGCTTACGGGCCATATTCATTGTCATACAAGACAAAAGACAGTCGTAGCCTACAGCTCCCTGTCAAGAAAAGGCATGAACAACGTTCAAGCCTAAATACCTTGATTCTACAAAATCATGGTTTATAATTTAAAGTTGCCCTTGTGACTTGGCCTTTTGTGCCATAGTTATAATTTAATTAAGCTTAGGATAATTATAATGAAGATCCTGAATAAAATATATGAAATAAATCAAAATATCATTCCTTTCCTGCCAGTATACATATTAAAAGAGAATCTTAAAAGGTATAACCTAGCCTGAGAGTCATTAAAGACCTAGCTACGATGGTAAGACTTGTTTAAAAGAAATTCAGATCCTTGTTAACATCTGAAAACATGTTAACACTCCTGACAACGGTGATGCGATAAAATCACGCTTGTCATCTTTATATTAGGAATTTTTTTTCAACCCCTTATTTAGCCTAAATGATCAATAGGAATCATGGCTCATAAACGTCGAACATGATGTACATATCAAAACACCCATTTGGGATGTATACCTACGGGCAAAGATGTATACATGAAAAGATAGTTTTATTTCATAACTTCTTGTCAAGACAATGAATTATGAAATTTTCCGATCCAAAGGAATCATTGATTATGTTTTAAAAATTTCCCCAGTGACAAGGCATTAGTGCCATCGAAAGTCCTTTGGAACAAGCCCTCGTGCTATATATAAAATGTCGGTACGACATTGACAGTCGTGACTTATGTCCCCTGTCTAATAGATATGAAGGATTATATTCCGTTAAAACGCCAAAGATGGTTTATTTAAAAACCTAGGCAAAACATAATCAAATAAATTTAATACTATCTATTCGCCTATATGGTTTATTTGTACCATGGCTATTTAATCATCAAATTCGACAATTCACCATATAATTAAACCAATTATTACCACTTGGTTTGTAGCCTTCAAAGCTTCACCATGGCCGACTCATCTGAAGCTCACAATCATCCAGCTGATCAGAATGATGATGCAAGACTGAACTTAACGGGCGCCGAGTTACAGGCTATGTTAGATACAGCCGTAAACAAGGCCGTGGACCGAGCGTTAAAGAATCATAAGCGAAAGTGCGATAATACCCTGAATAAGGGATTCAAAAAGGGTAAGACCGGTTCAAGCTATAACCAGTCCAAGCCAAAGGAGGCAAAACCCGAATGTAAAACCTGCGGGAAGAAGCACTTCGGAAAATGTTTCTATGATCGGACCAGGGGATGTGTCATCTGTAAGGAGACGGATCACAAGACCCATGAATGCAAGGACTTGAAGGACAACCAGCAGTCAGGTAAAAAGACCAGATGCAAAACCTGTAGGAAATACCACCTCGGGAAATGCAGATTTGAACCTCAGCGTCTACACTGTGGAATCTGCAAGTCCAGGGAGCATAAGACCTTGGATTGCAAGAAGATAGAAGACGCAACCTGCTATGGTTGCAATGAGAAAGGGCACATCAAGACAAATTGCCCAAATAAAACCAAGAAGCCTGGGGAGGCTAAGAAGACTAAAGCTGGAGGCTCTCAAATGGATACTCAAGAGGCTATTCAGGATGACAAAGTCACAACAGGTACTTGCCTGATCGATGACGTTTATGCTAGAGTATTATTTGATTCAAGTTCAGATATGTCTTTTGTAGACAATAGATTTTGTAAATTATTAAATCTGCCTGTTAAAACTCTAACCGTTAAGTATGAAGTAGAATTGGCCGATGGTACCTCAGAGACTGCTTCAGCAATATTAGATGGATGTTTTATATCCATTAGGAACCATTCTTTTCCGATGTCCTTGTTTCCGTTAAAATAGAGGGACTCGATATCGTGATAGGAATGGATTGGTCGTTTTGTAACCAAGCCCATATTGTGGGTGATAAGAAGCAAGTAGTTATCAAGACTCCTTATGGTGAGCCTTTGACAATTCAAGGAGACACATGGCACGGATTGCCTAAGCACTTGTTGAATTTGATATTTAATAAGCTTCGAGTATGGAAAACGCAGAAGAGACAAACAACAGCCGCGATGCTAGAAATGCGACAAATGTTAATGATGCATCAAATGAGGACCTCAATGTTGATGGAGTTAAAATCCAAAACTGTAATTAACGCAGCTATTAGAAAGGCTATGAGAAAAGTCATAAAAAGGTTCAAGAAGCTGAATGCTGTTTGCTCTAAAACACATGTCGCGGCTCACGAAAAGAGCTTTATTCATACTTCAAATGCGAAGAATAAACCAAACAAAAGCATATATGGCAAGGAGCCCCATTCTGTTTAGGATGTACTTAAAAGTACTTCGTCTCTTGGAAGTCAAGAGACTTCAATTGTAAAAAGGGGCCATCGATTGCAGGAAATTGTGGGATGAAGTAGAAACCATTAGGAATGTCAGCAGTTATGCTGGAAAGGACACGGTGAGGTATGCATCACAGTCGTTCGATGGCAATACCCTTAATTAGTAAGGACACTAATGAAGTCCACAAGAAAGATCCTCTTGTGCATTATGGGATGGACCAAGTTCTAAGGACCTTATTAGAACAACCTGTTATCCACATCACGAAATGGAAAAAGATGGAATAAGAATTATCTGACTCTCGCCATAAAAGTTCTAGGCTATAGATAGTATGTTACAAATTTTAATTCATTGGCTGAGATAGTGCCCTATTCCATTTACCCAAAATCTAAGCCTAATGCAATAATTATTGATGATGTAGCATCGGCAATAAGATGGCACATTAAGATTTTAAAGCCTGCTCATTATAAATCCATTATGGATCTACCTCAACTACTTACATTTTATAGATTAAGAAATAACCAGTCAAAGCTAATACTGCCCTAAAAATTTGTTAAGGATTTCGCAACTAAGTTTAAAAGGATTGTGAATGGAGGCGTTTAACCCTCCTGATGAAGGATTAGAGGCAGTTCACATTAATAGTGACATTAGATAAATCCCTTATTGTGATTTTATTGCTAAGAGTTACGCTCGGTTTCGGGTGCTGCTAAGTCTCTCATAAGACCATAAGCTTAGCAAACTTTTAGAAATTTTCCCGTAAGAACCCCAGATGTTAAGTGTAAGGTAAAACTTACAGGAGAAATCATAAGAACCATTTCTTCTGTTCCTATCAGAAACCTTCAGTCGTAGAATTTTAGAAGTATCCTCTCTCTAGAGGAAGTGCGTCAGCATATATGGTTGATATCTCTTTGATCTCTATCGATTACGAATACCAGACGGTATGATAAAAAGCGCCCTATGAGGGTTGGTGTATCTTAATATGTTCCATAGATTGCTTCCATGCCTGATCAGTATGGAGGTTTAATGCATGGGACCACAAAGATATTCCGATGGTCATATGGTACTAAAGTCAGCTAATGGTATTCAAAGAAGATATCCAGAATGGAATTGTCCAAGTAAATGTCTCCGAGTAAAGAATACGTGGACTCGTAACATAAATATGTCACTTATCTGACACAGGCTATGATAGATGAATTGGAGCCCGAGATTTGGAAAATCTCTGTAATCTCCTTATACCTTGGTTATCTTCTCCAAAGATTACCCTGTTTACCTCCTGAAAGGCTAGTAGAGTTGAGATTTATATCCCATTTAAGGGCTGTATTATTATGAAATCTCCAAGACGGCTAGTACCATCGTTGGAAGAATCGGAACCCTGATTAAGTAAGCTTTAAAATAGAAGATTCATATAGCCTAACTCAGTATTATGAGAATTCGGTATAGTTAATTAAGAAAGACGGTTCATTTTGCTTATGCATTGATTACCGCAACCCTAATTAGGCAACAATTAAGAATTGCCATCAGCTGCCCAGGATCGTCGATTTGTTCGACTAACGGCAAGGATTAGCTATTCCTTAAGATTAGTTTTAAGCAGTGGTTGTAATAACCATCTCACCTTAAGTTAAGCTTTTCTATAATAGTTGTCATATAAGTATCAAGGCTGCTCCTTGGAGACCTTGTATAGATGGAATGTTAAATAATTATTGATTAGACAAAAGTTGGTAAGTCTAATTATCAGGATTTGAAAGTTGCGTTGGAAACAACGAATAAGATCATACAAATCCATAATCTTCTGTAAGTTGCCAGTATTTGGCAGAAAATCAAAAATTAATTAAAGTAGCAACCCTCCTAAGATCTTGTTAAGGAATAAGGTTCAACAAAAGATATCACCCTGGAAGGGTGTGCCAATTTGTTAGTTATCAGGCTAGTTAAGCTCTGAATATATATAGAATCATTCGAGGGAATCGAATGTATCAAGATCAGATAGCTCATAAACTAAAACCTATTTAAGGAACTTAGCGGAGCTCGCAATGCATCACACACTAATGATTTAAGGATGTGTTTCACCAATAAATCGAGGAGCGTTATCACATAATGATATGTAGATTTATGATATGATGAGCAACCTATATCAATTAAGGATCGACAGGTTAAGAATCTCCAAAAGGATACATGTACCTAATATAAAGGTCACTTTGGGAGCTTGGAGAGACTACAGATATGCTATAGAAGTTAAGTCCATTATGCGACAAAAAGTACTTCCATCATTTTAGCAAATCTCGAGGTCGAGATTTCTTTTAAGGGGGTGAGGATGTAACACCTCATAAAATCACGTCCAATGATGTATTGACACGTGTAATAAACCCTAATGAAGTCAAATAGTAAAATTTAAGGGACTAATTTTTCGAAAAATCAAAAACCTTGATTATGAAAGGACTGGAAGTGTTAGTATACCTAAAATAAGTTTCTAAATAACCTCTTATGATGATTATATTCACAAATGAGCCACTTGTTGATCGAGTGTAGCCGTTTGCGTAATTAATTGAAAGTTTGCGCAATGAAGGGTTAAAAGCGTTAACATGTTAATTCTTACCTCTGAGTGACCTTTTAACAAACCAGGAGCTTCATGATATTTAATTATACTCTCGGGAATGCCAAAGATTGGCCGTCTAAGGTTTTGATGCCAATAAGTAAAAGTTACGCGCAACTTTGCAAGTTAGAGGGACTAAAAGTGTCAATATGTTTAAATATACCTCTGAATGACCTTTTAGCAGACCCGAAGCATCGTTATGTTTAATAATACTTTCAAGAATGCCTAATATGGAATAGATGATGCTTCAATGCTATTAAATAAGGAGATGCGCAAGTTTGCGCAATAGAGGGACCTAAAGCGTCAACTTTTGAATCTACGCCTTTCGGTGACCATTTAAGTGAACGGGATCATAGTAATATTTAAGTATATGCTTAGGAATGATCAATATGGGCCATGGAAGGCTTGGATATCATTAAACGGCATTCCGCGTTACTTTGCGCAATTAAAGGACTATTTGCGTCAAACTGCAAAAGTATGTCGATTCGTATGGTAACGGATCTTCTGAAATATGAACATAAGTTAAACATACCCTATTTATCCCTTATATAGCTTAGATACAGGCTTAGAGGTGTTTGGTGCGCAAAAATAAACTTTTACGTCATGCAGGGACTAAAAGTGTCAAAAAGTGCACAAGTTTGCATTTTCGCGCATATCTTGCATTCTGAATATACCCAGACATCCAAAAATTTATGTAAGCACTAAAATATTTTATTTTAGTGTTTGGCTTGATAAAATTCCATTCGTCGCGTAATTTGGATCGTTTTTCGCGTTCGTTCTTGTTTTGTCGTAATTAGACGAACAACGTAACCGTACGACCAAACGAACCGACATCCAACATGTTTTCAAGCATTTTTTATGTTCCCTATGATTAGGATTCATTTTAGAGCCTTGAAATGAGGTTAACGGGCCTTAGATGTGTCAAAAAGGGCCTTTTATGCAAACAGGGACCAAAACTGCCATTTTTGAAACTTGGTTTGCTGATCAGACATTCAGGCGGGGCGCGTAAGCCCTCTTAGAAACTTACGCGGGGCGCGTGAGCCTGCCTGACCAGCAAAATGTTGTTTACAGCTTGTTCCAGCTGGTTCTAGGGTTTGCAAGTGGTTTTAACAAGTCTATGGGCTTGTTTAAGGGCGCCCAGAGTATTCTAAATCAGGGGGTGCACTTCCACGGCTCAGATCAAAGCTCGTTTATCGAGGAACGATCCTAACGGTCTTGGAAAAACTATATAAACCCATGATTTCTCATTCTCAACTTGCTCAATCTGCTCTTGCTCTCATTCTAGGAAGATCCTGACCATCTTGGGAACTTCCTTCTGTCCTTTGGACCCTTCGTAAGTGTTCCTTCGTGCTTAGTTCATTAGTTTGGCGTTTATAGCCGAAAAGTCAAGCGTTTTGATAAACGCTTTGACTTTTAAACGGTTGAGCCATTGTTCGTAACGAACATGGCTACGTGACCGTAATTAGGTAGGTGTTAAACCCTCAAAAGGGCACCTCCTAATTACCACGTTTACTTAGTTAAATTGTCGGGTCAAACAAAAGTCAAACTGGTTAGTTTTAAATAAAATTTATAACTATTAATATAGAAGCCATAAAAATCAGTTTTCTCACTTTAATAACTTGGTATATAATTGGTTGAACATGTTTAAGCATGTTCAACCCGACAATTCTAAGTTTAGGCTCGGTTCGGAACCGAAAGTCGCAAAAGTTGACTTTTGCTTTGACTTTCAGTTCTGACCAGATTTAGCTTAGTTTAGATATGCCTTAGGATTCCTTTAGGACCAGGTTATAGGTTAGTGTAACCCTCTGAGGTTATACAACTTTGATCCTTAGTTATCCTATTCATTGCATGTTTCCGTTATATGCTTAAATGTTGAACATTATGCCCTTTTGACCCTAAAACAAGAATTTTGAAAATATGAGAGGACAATAATCTTTATTACTGAATTATAAACTTGTCCCTAAAATTTGACATCAGTTTGAGGTCTAGATTAGGAGTTATGCTCATTAGCGTAAATGAAAAGCTTTTTATTAATTAAACGGCATAATTAGCATAAAGCCTATCTAAACCCAATTTTGATACCAAACTTTTTACCTACTGATATAAAATAATATTTTGGGATTTTTGAAGATTTTTATTTAATTTTAGGTTGAGCATAACATAGGGTTATAGCTTTGATTCAGTAATTGTCGATTTTGCCCTTTTGGCCTATAAAAGGAGTTTTACAAATCATTTTGATTCCAAACCTTTTTCTACTGATCCTATATGATAAATAAGATATTTTAATCCTTCTGGAATAATAAAAATATCAGCTTTTCTTATAAAACCCGGAAATCACTTAAAACCGTCTTTTTACGCGTTTTAAACGCATAGTATGTATTAAAACTATTTTAAATATATAAGGCTTGATACCTACTGATGTTTTAAGTAATTTTTCATAATTAAATAGTAGGCAAAAGTTTTAAACTCAGAATTCTAATTTTGACCTTTAAAGCTTAAGTGAAATTACCAAAATGCCCCTAAGGTGCATAGTTTGGTTATAAATGATAAATTTCACATATATGTAATACTCTACTGTTATAACTTATTAAATTAAGTATTTTTACTGATTATATCTGACCTGGAACTCAGAATAATATTTAATCTCTCTTATAACCTTTAAAATGACCAAAATACCCCTACGGGGCATAAATTGGTTTTAAATTCGTTTTGGGCATAATGGAAGGTATCCTACTGATATCACAACATATTTAAGGCATATTAACTTAGGAAACCTGTGTATGACTCATTTGGTTACCCGTTACGCACTTTTCGCGTTCGGAACGGCTTATGTAACTAGTTTGCATATATTAGCTGAAACGGGTCAAACCTTATCATTGTTATCTCAAAATCCAGAATGTGTTTAGTTTACCCTTATTAAAAAAGTATACAAGCTTGTCGGGTCTAAACCACATTGTAATCCGGTTCTCGCTTAACCATGCGTTTTGAACCGTATCCTCCTTTAAAACTAACCGGTCTAAGCATAGGCTTAATTAAGACCCGTTAGGAATCTAATAGGTTATTAAAAACCTTCGTTCCAGATTTAGGAGCCCAGTAAAAGCTATCTGTACTTGCTTGGTGGTATACGGCTGGGATTGAATTTATATTTAGCTCAGGTAAATACTTTTAACTTATTTTCCCTATACGGGCTTGGGGTACGGTATATAAAATACCGCTTGGTCGGGCATTGAATTTTTGATCGTACGAAGGTTAATTTATTGAAATGTCCCGTTTAAATTGTTTTGTTTGCTTAAAGCCTTTGGGGGGTTAATGACCATGTCCCGGATATCCTTGGCATCATTTTACGAAATGGCCACGACCTAAGCACGCGGGTGTAGGCGTACACCCGTTAGTGCATATATAAATAATAAGGTATAACCGCCGGTTTCGGGAATAACCCGCCGCGGGACTATATCATGTGGTTTGTCTATTAAGCTCTAACCCGCTGTCAACCCGGGCTACTGAACGCATAAGAAACATGTAATTCTTTTACAAGTTTATATACAAATAATTATCCCAAGTTATAAAATTGTTTTGTGCATTTAAATCAATTTTCTTAAACTTTTTCAAAATGAGTCAGTTAATTGTATTTACCAGTGTAAACTGACGTATTTTCCCAAAAAGGGCTGAGTGCAGGTACTAATCGGAATAGGCTGGCTACTCCTAGCATCAATAAAGAGTCTCGCAAGCTTAGATGTTAAGATCTGTTGAACTATTATCTTTTATTTGATCCTTCTATGGATCCTTTACATTCCGTTGTAATACTTTGATATTACTCTATATCGGATTGTAATATATTTATCCTTTGCTTCCGCTGTGCATTTAAACTTGTGTTGTTTGACTATGATGATATCAACTACGTCACGATACTCCCCACCGGGCCCACCGGTAATACGTGGAAATATCGGGGTGTGACAAGAAGGAGTTGTATACACTGGTTGTCCGGCAGCAGGCGGTTACGGCGATTTCGGTTGAGAACCGACGGGGATGGATGTTCAGCTCTCACCGGCGACAACAACTGGACACTACAAGAAAAAAACCCTTATAGGGACGACACCTTTAGAGAGGACATAAGTCGTCTCTATAGCTTACCCTATAGAGATGACATAGTGTTTCTAGAGGGGATTCGTGCTTTTTGAGTTAGGTTACCTTATATGGACGACATGTCCTCTCTACAGGGTGAAAATATTTTTTTTTTGTATTCTCTAGTTTAATGAATTTGAAACCCTAAAAATATTTTAATATAAGTTTTTATTGGGTTTAAAAATATTTTAATATAAGTTTTTCTTATTTGGAAAATGTTAATTTTATTTTTCATTTATTTTTGTACAGACTTGTAGAGACGACATAGCGTCTCTATAAATTTGTCTATAGCAACGACACTTATAGAGACGACTCTTTGGGCTATAGGGACGAGGCTATAGAGACAAAACCTAACAGATACAACATATCGTCTCTATAGGTGAAAAAGGCCTATAGAGACAACATGT
>JARYGA010042715.1:0-51050 GCA_030545235.1 Helianthus tuberosus
GTCAATCCAAATGGCATCACAAGAAATTCGTAGTGCCCATATCGTGTTCTGAATGCAGTCTTTGGTACGCTTTCATCTTGGATTCTCAGCTGATGGTATCCAGATCGAAGGTCGATCTTGGAATAGTAGCTTGATCCTTGCAGTTGATCAAATAAGTCATCAATCCTCGGTAGTGGATACCGATTTTTGATCGTGAGCTTGTTCAGTTCCCTGTAATCGATACACATCCGTAGTGTTCCATCCTTCTTCTTCACGAATAACACAGGAGCTCCCCAGGGCGAGAAGCTTGGCCTTATGAATCCTTTATCCAACAACTCCTGGAGTTGTGTAGATAATTCTTGCATTTCGGATGGCGCAAGTCGATATGGAGCCTTGGCTACAGGAGCGGCTCCTGGAACCAAGTCTATGTGGAATTCGACTTGTCGTTGCGGAGGTAGTCCTGGCAGATCTTCAGGGAACACATCAGGAAATTCCTTCCCCACAGGAATGTCTTCGAGTTTCGGCTCCTCAGCCTTCTTGTCTATAACGTGTGCTAGGAAAGCAACACATCCTTTCCTTAGGCACTTTTGTGCCTTCATACAACTGATGATTCGTAGAGGCACGTTTCGTCTTTCTCCATGTACTATGAGAGTTTCACCATTCGCTAAAGGGATGCGAATGATTTTCTCATGACAAATAACTTCAGCTTTGTTCTTGGACAACCAGTCCATTCCGACTACTACATCGAAGCTACCCAATTGAATAGGTAGGAGGTCGATGCTAAATCTTCGTTCACCAAGTTCTAGTGTGCAGCCTCTAACAACTTCGCCCGATTCAACAAGTTTGCCATTGGCTAGTTCTATGGAATAAGGAATTTCTAATCTACTAGATTCTATTCCGAGTATGCGTTTAAATTCCACAGACATGAAGCTATAATCGGCGCCAGTGTCGAATAATATGGATGCAAAGTGATTGTTAACGAGGAACGTACCGGTGACCACGTTAGGGTCCTCGCGTGCGTCTCTTGCTCCAATCACAAATGCTCGAGCCGGAGAGTTGTTTCTCTCTGGGCAGTTCTTCATGAAGTGATCATTGCTTCCACACTTGAAGCATCCTTGCCCTTTCCCATTACCATTCTTGTTACCAGCACCGTTTCCATTTCGGTTCTTTCCTTTTCCCCAACAGTCTTCTGTTTGATGACCCAATTTACCACATTTGTCGCACCTTGGAATGCGACAAGCTCCATCATGATGGTACTTACACTTTTGGCATCTAGGCATGGAGCCTTGGTATGCTTTAGTTGCGTGGGTTTTCGTCTCCTGAGATGGGTTAGCGTCACGCTTCTTGCTGAAACCCTTGTTGTTACGAGTTGCTTGGTTCAAACTGGCATGCTTTCTCTTCTTGTCACCGGACGACTCAGCATGCATCTCGGTCTTCTCTGTTGGGTTTAATGACAACTTCTTCATACGAACACAATCTTCAGTCAGGCTGACAGCCAGAGTTACAGCCTCGGTGATTGTTTGTGGTTTGGCCGACGTCACCATGCCACGAAACTCTGAGGCCAATCCCCAAATGTAGCGTTCCACACGCTTAAATTCAGGAGTCACCATGTAGGGAAGCACTCTCGACAGGTCGTGGAACCTTCGAGTGTAACCATTGATGTCAGCACCTTCCATAGTCAACTGCCAGAACTCTGTTTCCAGCCTTTGGAGTTCCGCACGAGAGCAGTACTTCTCTCTCATCCTTTCCTTCAGTTCTTCCCAAGTGAGGCCATAAGCGGCGTCATCTCCCAAAGTTTGGGCTTGCAGGTTCCACCAAGTCAGAGCTTCATCGACGAATAACCCAGTAGCAAAAGTGACTTGTTGATCCGCGGTACACTTGCTCATGCGGAAAGTAGCTTCAGTCTTCTCCGTCCAGCGCACAAATGCTACTGCACCTCCTGTGCCATCATAGTTCATCGGCTTGCAGTCGAGGAACTGCTTGAAAGTGCAGCCTGGAATTGATTCAACCAATTCACATGTGAGCAATCGAAGAAATGATGAAACAAAGACCGTTCATAAATTTCCTCATGCTTAGCACAGTGTCTTAAGGTTACCTTGGGCTGCATTGCCTCCAGACGAATCTCCATTCCCATTACGCCTAGCGTTGCTTGGTCCTCCACTGTCTTGAGTTCGGTTCGCCTCGTAATGGGCGATAGCAGCGGAGATCCTTTCCTCTAGCAAAGCGTTCAGCTCTTCAGCAGTTCTTGGCAGTGGGGGAGGAGGAGGTTGATCGTCATTGCGAGCATTCACAGCTTTCCTGGGTGCCATGTTCTGACAGAACATAACACAGCAGGGTTAGGCATTTGTTTGATATTGTGACAACTGGCACAAACCGGTAATTTCCGTACACTATAATTATTGCTTAATGACTGCAATTATGAGTTTAAGTGTCAGCAATGTCTGAACACATGATTAAACAAGTGAATTCATGCATGTTGTATACTACAAAATATTGCTTTATGCATAAACGAGAGCGTTGCGTCAATAGTAAACTCACCGGTAAGACACTATGTGTCAACGGAACTGTAGAAAGCAGTCAGACAATAAAATTGGAACCTAGGTGTAGGTCCGACGACAAGAATGCATTAAAACCCAAGAGTACATACAAGGGTTAATGTATATGCAATACGAAAGCAAAAATAAGCACTAAAAAGCACCCGAAACGCACTTTAAGTGCAGAATTTATATAATTCAGCAATAATTCAGCATTTGGACATATGAATATTATGCAGAAATGTCGTTTTATTATCCAGAATATTTTCCTAAGTGTTGGGAATCGAAAGGGTACAAGAAGGGTACTTAAAAGACACTAAAAAGTGTAATTTAGCACTTTAACGAATCGGTATACAACCGAACAACCGGACTATACCCGGAACATGAAAATATTGTTATTTTCATTAGTCATCTTTTTCTGAGCCAGTTGGGGTCCCCGAACACCATAACACCCTTAAAACATAATAACATATTAAATCCCTAAACTCTATACTTGAAAGCCTACTAGAGATTGGAAGTTACACATTACCCCCCCCCCCCCCATATGCTAATTTACGGCCCAAGGTGGTGGCCCCCACTAAAAATCCTCTATAATCTTCCAAGATTACAATAAATCTTCTATGGATTTTGCTAAGATATGGGTAGATCTTGTATGTACTATCCTAGACACTATAACCCTTGGATATTAGATCAATCTTGGTTATAAGCACACTAAACTCCTCATTATCATCACAACACAACACCAACTCAAACCCTCTCTTTCTCTCTACCTAGCTCACGGCCAAACATCCCTCCTTCAACCATCCATTTTCGAGTTTGGTTCTTGCCATTCCAAGATCATACAAACATCAAGGGTCACGTATTAGGAGCCTTGGAGCAAACGGAACGCGAAGGACCTCTTTATCTAGCTTTTATCCACCTCTTTTGCGCATAGATTCTTCCCTAGCCTCGAGCTAGAGGTATAATGCTTAAAACTCATATTTGAACTAATCTAAAGTGGTTAAAAGGATTTTTATCGGATAAAACTCGTTAACATGCAAGATGATGCTTTAAAGTCTACTTAAAACACTAAAAATGGTGGTTAATAGCACATAAGTTGTGTAAATGATGTAGTATTCGAAATGTATGATTATTGAGACCCGATCTATGATTGTGGTAGCTCGGATCATCATTTAACCCGATGTAGTCATGTTCTTGGATCATGACATAAGGCTATGTTAGAAGATATAAGGGTTAAAAGGTGAAACTCTACCACACATGAAACATGAACTTGTGTAAAAGTATTTTTACTTGCAAAATAGTGTTTAAAACTAGCCGATCTATGTATCTACAAGTGGTATTTTCAAAAGACCAAGCATAAAAAAAAATCACATGTTCTAAACCGGATCTTACGCAAACAAAAGTGGTTTTTGTGAACAAACAAGTGTGTGGACACCTGTGTAACAAAGGTTTTAACAAAGAAATAATTTTCGTAAAAACCGACTAGAAGTTGTGAAACTTCATATTCGTTAAAAATAAAGTTTTTAAGAAATTAAACTTATTTTTAACAATAACAAGACTTACTAAATGTGCTAGTAAGTTACTACACATTTTTGTAAATATTCAAGTTCATGAAATGGAGAAACTAGTGGTTATTGCTGATGAGTATTGTTGATAATTGTTGTTGATGATTGATAATGATTTAAAAGAAAATAAACACACGTTTTGAAAACGTGGGAAACCTCCATTTTTAGGGGAAACTCTGTCAAAATTTTTATAAATTTTGACACTTAGAAAAATATAAGTTTTTTGAGAAACTTATTCCCTAAAAATGTATTTAAAAGTATTACCAAGGTTTCCCTAATTTTTGGTGATGAGAAATGGTGATTTTCAAGAATAAAAATGGATATTAAGTATATATTTTTGAAAGAAAAATATATATTATTTGATCACCAACTTTTGTGCTAAGTGTATATAGTATGTGTTATACGTGCTAGTGTATTAAGACTTAAAAATACACTAATTACTCATGAGGAGTAGAAATATAAAAATACACATACAACATACATAATTCGGGTGCAAAGTGCAAAACACAAAAGACTTATATTTATTTTTGGAGAAAATAATATAAGTAAGATACGTAGTTAAAAATATAGAATATTTTTAACACAAGAATATATACAAAAGAGAGTGACTGTACTTGTGCGACGCAAGTCTAGTGACTAACGTTAAGAAAACGCGTATAGGTTACGACGTTAATTAAGCAAATCCGGTGGAGTTTACGACGCTAGGAACGCAAAGTTGTGAGTTCATGCTCCCCCTTTTCTTTAACTGTTTTCAGTTTTTATAACTTCGGGGGTGAAATACATGTACAAAAGTACAATATTTATAAATGGTATGATATAAATACAAGAAGTACACTTGGTGAGAACGAGAACCAAGTGTGACGAAATATAAGAATACAAGAAGTACACTTGGTGAGAACGAGAACCAAGTGTGATGAAATATAAGAATATGAGAAGCGCACTTGGTGAGAACGAGAACCAAGTATGAGGCGCTATGAGAAATGATAACAAGAAACGCGCTTGGTGAGAACGAGAACCAAGTAGGAGGCGTTATGAGAAATAGTGTCACGAATAGGGTTCAGAAGCACCATTAATCAACGTATACATTCAGACCGCAGAACAAAAGGTTAGATCTAACGGGTGCCTGGCAGCCACACTCCCGGTCGGGGCGAGAACCGAGGAGTGCTTTTGTGTCTCAGAATCTACCAATTAAATGCCTTAGGTTTGGTGACTTCCTATGACGTGCCACATGTTAATGGCTTTGCAACCCATTAACAATCTGATAATTACAGAAATACTGTATTTACATAAAATTCATACCAATCTAAAATTGATATATAACTTGAAGTACGTGGGGTACTCAAGAGGATTGATATATAACTTGAAGTACGTGGGGTACTCAAGAGGATTGATATATAACTTGAAGTACGTGGGGTACTCAAGAGGATTGATATATAACTTGAAGTACGTGGGGTACTCAAGAGGATTGATATATAACTTGAAGTACGTGGGGTACTCAAGAGGATTGATATATAACTTGAAGTACGTGGAGTACTCGAGAAAAACTTGATTTATTCACAACTATGTTTTTATACAAAGTATACAAACGTGAAATACAAAACTGCATGAATTCACACCAACTTTATGTTGACGTTTTTCCAAAACTCACATGTATTTCAGGTAACTAGGATGGATGTGCGCGTGGTCTTACTCATGCTCGTGGATGTCGCTTTGTTTATCTTTAAATAAAGTCGTGACTATTAAAACAATATGTTATCTAGTGTTGTAAACACTTGACATATGTTTTTGGTAATGTAATATTCGATGTTATTTTTGAGCATGTAGTATGTTTACTCTTCGTATGCAATGAGAACCTTTCATGATCACACCTCGTGCTTCCGCCGTTGAAAGGGGTGTGACAGATTGGTATCAGAGCTGCGATTGTAGTGAACCAGGATTCCTTCTCGAGTCTAGTCTACAATCTCTAGGATCCATTCACGAAAACAATTTTCAAAGAGTTTTCATTGCATAAAACGTCCCGCGACATCCACTACCTGAAACTATCTACATGAGTCTAGAAAAGACACTACGAGACTTAGAGTGCACTTGAGTAGTACTTGTCGTTGACTAGAAATTACTTGCAATTATGTGTGATAATTAGCATGTACTAGAAGTAGAATGTCACAAGTATACGTGACTTTACCTAATTTTTGTTTATCTTTGATATCGTCACACTAGCCAGTAGTATCATATATATTCACAGGTATATATACCACGTAGTGACATCAAACAATTATTACTCTAGCAGAGTACTTAGTAGGCTTGCACTAAGGGAATCTATACGTGACAAGATTTGCTGTGGTTCTTGTGCACTAAATTCCATAATTATGTATGCATCCATAATTACGTAACTCCTTGCACAGTCCACACAGTTCGTTTCATCCTCGTATTTCTTCCTTCAGGTAGGCCATTGCTTTCAGGTAAAGTCACATATACTTGTGACATTCTACTTCTAGTACATGCTAATTATCACACATAATTGCAAGTAGTCTCTAGTCAATGACAAGTGCTACTCAAGTGCACTCTAAGTCTCGTAGTGTCTTTTCTAGACTCATGTATACAGTTTCAGGCAGTGGATGTCGCGGGACGTTTTATGCAATGAAAACCTTTTTGCAAATTGTTTTCGTGAATGGATCCTAGAGATTGTAGACTAGACTCGAGAAGGAATCCTGGTTCACTACAATCGCAGCTCTGATACCAATCTGTCACACCCCTTTCTACGGCGGAAGCACGAGGTGTGATCATGAAAGGTTCTCATTGCATACGAAGAGTAAACATGCTACATGCTCAAGAAAATAACTTCAAATACCATAATTTGAAAACATACGTTAGCGTTTACATCGCTAAGTCGCATAAAGCATTGTCTTAAAAGTTTACAACTTTATTTAAAGTTAAACACAAGCGACAACCATGAGCATAAGCAAGACCACGCGCACATCCATCCTAGTTACCTGAAATACATGTGAGTTTTTGGAAAAACGTCAACATAATGTTGGTGTGAATTCATGCAGTTTTGTATTTCACGTTTGTATACTTTGTATGAAAACATAGTTTGTGAGTAAATTAAGTTTTCATATATAAATTCAGTTTCATGTGTACACCACGTACCCATGTATAATTCAATCTTTTCTTGAGTACCCCACGTACTTCAAGTTATATATCAATCCTCTTGAGTACCCCACGTACTTCAAGTTATTTATCAATCCTCTTGAGTACCCCACGTACTTCAAGTTATTTATCAATCCTCTTGAGTACCCCACGTACTTCAAGTTATTTATCAATCCTCTTGAGTACCCCACGTACTTCAAGTTATTTATCAATTTTTGTATGGTATGAATTTTATGTAAATACAGTGTTTCTGTACTTATCAGATTGTTAATGGGTTGCAAAGCCATTAACATGTGACACGTCATAGGAAGCCACCAAACCTAAGGCATTTAATTGGTATATTCTGAGACACAAAAGCACTTCCTCGGTTCTCGCCCCGACCGGGAGTGTGGCTGCCAGGCACCCGTTAGATCTAACCTTTTGTTCTGCGGTCTGAATGTATACGTTGATTAATGGTGCTTCTGTACCCTATTCATGACACTATTTCTCATAACGCATCCTACTTGGTTCTCGTCCTCACCAAGCGCGTTTCTTGTTACCATTTCTCATAGCGCCTCATACTTGGTTCTCGTTCTCACCAAGTGCGCTTCTCATATTCTTATATTTCGTCACACTTGGTTCTCGTTCTCACCAAGTGTACTTCTTGTATTTATATCATACCATTTATAAATATTGTACATTTGTACATGTATTTCACCCCCGAAGTTATAAAACTGAAAACAGTTAAAGAGAAAAGGGGGAGCATGAACTCACAACTTTGCGTTCCTAGCGTCGTAAACTCCACCGGATTTGCTTAATTAACGTCGTAACCTATACGCGTTTTCTTAACGTTAGTCACTAGACTTGCGTCGCACAAGTACAGTCACTCTCTTTTGTGTATATTTTCTTGTGTTAAAAATATTCTATATTTTTAACTACGTATCTTACTTATATTATTTTCTCCAAAAATAAATATAAGTCTTTTGTGTTTTGCACTTTGCACCCGAATTATGTATCTTGTATGTTGTATGTGTATTTTTAAGTTTATACTCCTCACGAGCATTTAGTGTATTTTTAAGTCTTAATACACTAGCACGTATAACACATACTATATACACTTAGCACAAAAATTGGTGATAAAATAATATATATTTTTCTCTCAAAATATACATACTTATATCCACTTTTATTCTTGAAGAAATCATCATTTCTTATCACCAAAAATTAGGGAAACCTTGGTAATACTTTTAAGCACATTTTTAGGGAATAAGTTTCTCAAAAACTTATATTTTTCTAAGTGTCAAAATTTATAAAAATTTTGACAGAGTTTCCCCTAAAAATGGAGGTTTCCCACGTTTTCAAAACGTGTGTTTATTTTCTTTTAAATCATCATCAATCATCAACAACAATTATCAACAATAATCGTCAACAATAATCACTAATTTCATGAACTTGAATATTTACAAAAATGTGTAGTAACTTACTAGCACATTTAGTGAGTCTTGTTATCTTTAAAAATAAGTTTAATTTCTTAAAAACTTTATTTTTAAAGATTATGAAGTTTTACAACTTCTAGTCGGTTTTTACGAAAATTATTTCTTTGTTAAAGCTTTTGTTACACGAGTATCCATACACTTGTTTGTCCACAAAAACCACTTTTGTTTGTGTAAGATCCGGTTTAGAACATGTGATTTCTTGGACACTTGGTCCTTTGAAAATACCGCTTGTAGATACGTAGATCTACTAGTTTTAAACACTTTTGTACAAGTTAAAACATTTTTACATAAGTTCATGGTTTATGTGTGGTAGGGTTTCACCTTTTAACCCTTATTACTTCTAAAATAGCTTTATGTTAAGATCCATGATCTTACCAAACCGGGTTAAACGATGATCCGCGCTACCACATCATAGATCGGGTCTAGATAACCATATATTTCAAATACTACAACTTTTACACAACTTATGTGCTATTAACCACCATTTTTCATGCTTTTAGTAGACTTTTGTGCATCTTTTCGCATTTTAACGAGATTTAACCAACACAAATCCTTTTAACCACTTTAGATAAGTTCAAATATGAGTTTTAAGTGTTATACCTCTAGCTCAAGGCTAGGGAAGATTCTAGACGAAAAACGGGTGGATAAAAGCAAAGTGGAGAGGTCCTTCGCGTTCCGTTTGCTCCAAGGCTCCTAATACGTGACCCTTAACACTTGCAAGTGATTGGAATGGCTTGAAGCAAAATCGAAAATGATGTGTGATATAGGGGATGCTTGGCCGTGAGCTTTCTAGAGAGAGGGAGGGAGTTTGGTTGTTGAGTTTGTGTGTGAAAGAACTCATATGTCTAAGTTGGATCTTATAGACAAATTTTTGTGTTATTAACCAATGGAAAATATGCCACTTAGATATTAGACCAAGTGATTAAAATAATCAAAAGTAATCTAAGGGTGTCCCCCTTAGTTTGGGGCCGGTTAGAGAAAAGGGGTGGGTCTAGTTCGGTTCCAAGTATTAGTTAGGTTAAACTAAGTTAAGTTAAGTGTTTAACCCCGTTACTAATGTATAGCGTGTTTTAGCGGGTGTTAGGGTAACCAGGGACCCTAACTAGCTCAAAAAAAGATTCATAATGAAAATAATAATATTTTCATGTTCCGGGTATAGTCCGGTTGTTTGGTTACATACCGATTCGTTAAAGCGCTAAATTACACTTTTTAGTGTCGTTTAAGTACCTTTCTTGTACTCTTTCAATTCCCAACACTTAGGGAAATATTCTGGATAATAAAACGACATTTCTGCATAATATTTATATGTCTAAATGCTGATTTATTGCTGAATTATATAAATTATGCACTTAAAGTGCGTTTCGGGTGCTTTTTAGTGCTTATATTTGCTTTCGCATTGCATATATATTAACCCTTGTATGTACTCTTGGGTTTTAATGCATTCTTGTTGTCGGACCTACACCTAGGCTCCAATTTTATTGTCTGGCTGCTTTCTGCAGTTCCGTTGACACAGCGTGTCTTACCGGTGAGTTTACTAGTATATTTGACGCAACGCTATCGTTTATGCATAAAGCAATATTTTGTAGTATACAACACGCATGAATTCACTTGTTTAATCATGTGTTCAGACATTGCTGACACTTAAACTCATAATTGCAGTCATTAAGCAATAATTAATGTGTACGGAAATTACCGGTTTGGGCCAGTTGTCACAGTCTCCCCCCGTTAAAAGAATTTCGTCCCGAAATTCAGACTGAACTAACTCTCGCTGGAGTCTTTTTGAATAGGTGGGGATACTTTTTCTTGAACTGGTCTTCACGTTCCCATGTGTACTCGGGTCCGTGCTTAGAGCTCCAACGTACTTTGACAAGCTTCACACTGCTCCTCCTGGTCTTGTTGACTTTCCAGTCAGTAACCTCAACGGGTTGCTCTGTAAATCGGAGGGCTTCATCAATATGTATTTCATCCATCGGGATGATCACGTTTTCTTGTGTTGGACTCTTCTTCAGGTTGGATACATGAAACGTATCATGTACTCCATTAAGTTCTTCCGGTAACTCCAACTTGTATGCCACGGTACCAATTCTTCTCAATATTCTGAATGGTCCGATATATCGTGGATTCAGCTTTCCACGCTTTCCAAATCTGACTACGCCCTTCCATGGTGAGACTTTTAACAACACTTTGTCTCCCACCTTGAAATCTACCGATTTTCTATTTGGATCCGCGTAGCTCTTTTGTCGCTCTCGAGCCGCCCTAATGCGCTCTCGGATCTGCGCAATCTTGTCGGTTGTCTCTTGTACAAGTTCAGGACCAACCATACGTTTATCTCCGGCATCTGCCCAACATAAGGGCGATCGGCATTTGCGGCCATACAGAGCTTCGAACGGCGCGGCTTTTATGCTCGTATGATAACTGTTATTGTAGGAAAACTCAACTAGAGGTAGATGAGTATCCCAGCTGCCGCCTAGATCCATGACACATGCGCGAAGCATATCTTCTAACGTTTGTATTGTCCGTTCGCTCTGGCCGTCTGTTTGCGGATGGAATGCCGTGCTCAGATCTAACTGAGATCCAAAGGCTTCCTGAAATGATTGCCAGATTCTTGAGACAAAGCGTCCATCTCTGTCTGAAATGATTGAGATTGGCACTCCATGACGTGCCACAATTTCTCTTAAGTATATCTCTGCCAGCTTTCCAGTGCTATCCTTCTCTCGGATTGGTAGGAAATGCGCAGACTTCGTCAATCGATCAACTATTACCCATATCATATCGTGCCCTCTCGGGGTCCTGGGTAATTTTGTTATGAAGTCCATCGAGATTTGTTCCCACTTCCACACGGGAATCTCTGGTTGTTGTAGTAGGCCGGACGGTTTCTGATATTCTGCCTTAACCTTAGCACAGGTTAGGCATTTTCCAACATAGACAGCAACGTCGCTTTTGAGTCTCGGCCACCAATAGTACTCCTTCAAGTCTTGATACATTTTGTCCGATCCTGGGTGGATCGAATATCTCGATTTGTGGGCTTCATTAAGGATGACTTCTCGTAGGCCACCATAGAGTGGAAGCCAAATGCGCTTCTTAAAGTATAAGGCTCCCTCTTCGTTTGGCGCCATGTACTTCAATGCACCCCGGAGGTATTCAGCTTTACGATTCTCTTCTTTAAGAGCTTCTTGTTGTGCATCTCGAATGCGTGCAGTGAGGTTCGTTCGAATCGTCATTTCCAATGCTCGAACCCTTAGGGTCTTAACCCTTTCTTTTTGGCTCAACGCGTCTGCTACAACGTTCGCCTTTCCAGGATGGTACTTAATCTCACAGTCATAATCATTCAGCAGCTCGACCCAACGTCGCTGGCGCATATTCAATTCCTTCTGATCAAATATGTGTTGCAAGCTTTTGTGATCTGTGAAGATTGTACATCGAGTACCATATAAATAATGTCGCCAAATCTTCAAGGCGAATACCACTGCACCCAGCTCCAGGTCTTGAGTGGTATAATTTCTCTCGTGAACCTTCAGTTGTCTTGAAGCATAAGCGATGACTTTTTGGCGTTGCATGAGCACGCAACCCAAGCCTTGTCGTGAGGCGTCGCAGTATACCACGAAGTCTTCAGTGCCTTCGGGTAATGATAGTATCGGTGCATCGCATAGCTTGCTCTTAAGTAACTGGAAGGCTTCTTCTTGTTTGTGACCCCAGTCGTACTTCTTGTCTTTCTGAGTAAGGGTCGTTAGCGGTTGAGCTATCTTCGAGAAATTCTCAATGAATCGCCGGTAGTAGCCCGCTAAGCCCAAAAATTGTCGAACTTCAGTTGGGGTCTTGGGAGCTTCCCAATTCTTTATCGCTTCAATCTTGGATGGGTCTACATGAATGCCCTTCTCATTCACAACGTGACCAAGAAATTGTACTTCGCGAATCCAGAATTCGCATTTGGAGAACTTTGCATAAAGTTTCTCTTTCTTCAGTAGCTCCAAGATGGTTCTGAGATGTTGTTCATGCTCTTCTTTCGTTCGCGAGTAAATCAGGATATCATCGATAAATACAATCACGAATTTATCGAGATATGGTTTGCATACGCGGTTCATTAGGTCCATAAAGACCGCTGGCGCGTTCGTCAATCCAAATGGCATCACAAGAAATTCGTAGTGCCCATATCGTGTTCTGAATGCAGTCTTTGGTACGCTTTCATCTTGGATTCTCAGCTGATGGTATCCAGATCGAAGGTCGATCTTGGAATAGTAGCTTGATCCTTGCAGTTGATCAAATAAGTCATCAATCCTCGGTAGTGGATACCGATTTTTGATCGTGAGCTTGTTCAGTTCCCTGTAATCGATACACATCCGTAGTGTTCCATCCTTCTTCTTCACGAATAACACAGGAGCTCCCCAGGGCGAGAAGCTTGGCCTTATGAATCCTTTATCCAACAACTCCTGGAGTTGTGTAGATAATTCTTGCATTTCGGATGGCGCAAGTCGATATGGAGCCTTGGCTACAGGAGCGGCTCCTGGAACCAAGTCTATGTGGAATTCGACTTGTCGTTGCGGAGGTAGTCCTGCCAGATCTTCAGGGAACACATCAGGAAATTCCTTCACCACAGGAATGTCTTCGAGTTTCGGCTCCTCAGCCTTCTTGTCTATAACGTGTGCTAGGAAAGCAACACATCCTTTCCTTAGGCACTTTTGTGCCTTCATACAACTGATGATTCGTAGAGGCGCGTTTCGTCTTTCTCCATGTACTATGAGAGTTTCACCATTCGCTAAAGGGATGCGAATGATTTTCTCATGACAAATAACTTCAGCTTTGTTCTTGGACAACCAGTCCATTCCGACTACTACATCGAAGCTACCCAATTGAATAGGTAGGAGGTCGATGCTAAATCTTCGTTCACCAAGTTCTAGTGTGCAGCCTCTAACAACTTCGCCCGATTCAACAAGTTTGCCATTGGCTAGTTCTATGGAATAAGGAATTTCTAATCTACTAGATTCTATTCCGAGTATGCGTTTAAATTCCACAGACATGAAGCTATAATCGGCGCCAGTGTCGAATAATATGGATGCAAAGTGATTGTTAACGAGGAACGTACCGGTGACCACGTTAGGGTCCTCGCGTGCGTCTCTTGCTCCAATCACAAATGCTCGAGCCGGAGCGTTGTTTCTCTCTGGGCAGTTCTTCATGAAGTGATCATTGCTTCCACACTTGAAGCATCCTTGCCCTTTCCCGTTACCATTCTTGTTACCAGCACCGTTTCCATTTCGGTTCTTTCCTTTTCCCCAACAGTCTTCTGTTTGATGACCCAATTTACCACATTTGTCGCACCTTGGAATGCGACAAGCTCCATCATGATGGTACTTACACTTTTGGCATCTAGGCATGGAGCCTTGGTATGCTTTAGTTGCGTGGGTTTTCGTCTCCTGAGATGGGTTAGCGTCACGCTTCTTGCTGAAACCCTTGTTGTTACGAGTTGCTTGGTTCAAACTGGCATGCTTTCTCTTCTTGTCACCGGACGACTCAGCATGCATCTCGGTCTTCTCTGTTGGGTTTAATGACAACTTCTTCATACGAACACAATCTTCAGTCAGGCTGACAGCCAGAGTTACAGCCTCGGTGATTGTTTGTGGTTTGGCCGACGTCACCATGCCACGAAACTCTGAGGCCAATCCCCAAATGTAGCGTTCCACACGCTTAAATTCAGGAGTCACCATGTAGGGAAGCACTCTCGACAGGTCGTGGAACCTTCGAGTGTAACCATTGATGTCAGCACCTTCCATAGTCAAGTGCCAGAACTCTGTTTCCAGCCTTTGGAGTTCCGCACGAGAGCAGTACTTCTCTCTCATCCTTTCCTTCAGTTCTACCCAAGTGAGGCTATAAGCGGCGTCATCTCCCAAAGTTTGGGCTTGCAGGTTCCACCAAGTCAGAGCTTCATCGACGAATAACCCAGTAGCAAAAGTGACTTGTTGATCCGCGGTACACTTGCTCATGCGGAAAGTAGCTTCAGTCTTCTCCGTCCAGCGCACAAATGCTACTGCACCTCCTGTGCCATCATAGTTCATCGGCTTGCAGTCGAGGAACTGCTTGAAAGTGCAGCCTGGAATTGATTCAACCAATTCACATGTGAGCAATCGAAGAAATGATGAAACAAAGACCGTTCATAAATTTCCTCATGCTTAGCACAGTGTCTTAAGGTTACCTTGGGCTGCATTGCCTCCAGACGAATCTCCATTCCCATTACGCCTAGCGTTGCTTGGTCCTCCACTGTCTTGAGTTCGGTTCGCCTCGTACTGGGCGATAGCAGCGGAGATCCTTTCCTCTAGCAAAGCGTTCAGCTCTTCAGCAGTTCTTGGCAGTGGGGGAGGAGGAGGTTGATCGTTATTGCGAGCATTCACAGCTTTCCTGGGTGCCATGTTCTGACAGAACATAACACAGCAGGGTTAGGCATTTGTTTGATATCGTCACACTAGCCAGTAGTATCATATATATTCACAGGTATATATACCACGTAGTGACATCAAACAATTATTACTCTAGCAGAGTACTTAGTAGGCTTGCACTAAGGGAATCTATACGTGACAAGATTTGCTGTGGTTCCTGTGCACTAAATTCCATAATTATGTATGCATCCATAATTACGTAACTCCTTGCACAGTCCGCACAGTTCGTTTCATCCTCGTATTTCTTCCTTCAGGTAGGCCATTGCTTTCAGGTAAAGTCACATATACTTGTGACATTCTACTTCTAGTACATGCTAATTATCACACATAATTGCAAGTAGTCTCTAGTCAATGACAAGTGCTACTCAAGTGCACTCTAAGTCTCGTAGTGTCTTTTCTAGACTCATGTATACAGTTTCAGGCAGTGGATGTCGCGGGACGTTTTATGCAATGAAAACCTTTTTGCAAATTGTTTTCGTGAATGGATCCTAGAGATTGTAGACTAGACTCGAGAAGGAATCCTGGTTCACTACAATCGCAGCTCTGATACCAATCTGTCACACCCCTTTCTACGGCGGAAGCACGAGGTGTGATCATGAAAGGTTCTCATTGCATACGAAGAGTAAACATGCTACATGCTCAAGAAAATAACTTCAAATACCATAATTTGAAAACATACGTTAGCGTTTACATCGCTAAGTCGCATAAAGCATTGTCTTAAAAGTTTACAACTTTATTTAAAGTTAAACACAAGCGACATCCACGAGCATAAGCAAGACCACGCGCACATCCATCCTAGTTACCTGAAATACATGTGAGTTTTTGGAAAAACGTCAACATAATGTTGGTGTGAATTCATGCAGTTTTGTATTTCACGTTTGTATACTTTGTATGAAAACATAGTTTGTGAGTAAATTAAGTTTTCATATATAAATTCAGTTTCATGTGTACACCACGTACCCATGTATAATTCAATCTTTTCTTGAGTACCCCACGTACTTCAAGTTATATATCAATCCTCTTGAGTACCCCACGTACTTCAAGTTATTTATCAATCCTCTTGAGTACCCCACGTACTTCAAGTTATTTATCAATCCTCTTGAGTACCCCACGTACTTCAAGTTATTTATCAATCCTCTTGAGTACCCCACGTACTTCAAGTTATTTATCAATTTTTGTATGGTATGAATTTTATGTAAATACAGTGTTTCTGTACTTATCAGATTGTTAATGGGTTGCAAAGCCATTAACATGTGACACGTCATAGGAAGCCACCAAACCTAAGGCATTTAATTGGTATATTCTGAGACACAAAAGCACTTCCTCGGTTCTCGCCCCGACCGGGAGTGTGGCTGCCAGGCACCCGTTAGATCTAACCTTTTGTTCTGCGGTCTGAATGTATACGTTGATTAATGGTGCTTCTGTACCCTATTCGTGACACTATTTCTCATAACGCATCCTACTTGGTTCTCGTCCTCACCAAGCGCGTTTCTTGTTATCATTTCTCATAGCGCCTCATACTTGGTTCTCGTTCTCACCAAGTGCGCTTCTCATATTCTTATATTTCGTCACACTTGGTTCTCGTTCTCACCAAGTGTACTTCTTGTATTTATATCATACCATTTATAAATATTGTACATTTGTACATGTATTTCACCCCCGAAGTTATAAAACTGAAAACAGTTAAAGAGAAAAGGGGGAGCATGAACTCACAACTTTGCGTTCCTAGCGTCGTAAACTCCACCGGATTTGCTTAATTAACGTCGTAACCTATACGCGTTTTCTTAACGTTAGTCACTAGACTTGCGTCGCACAAGTACAGTCACTCTCTTTTGTGTATATTTTCTTGTGTTAAAAATATTCTATATTTTTAACTACGTATCTTACTTATATTATTTTCTCCAAAAATAAATATAAGTCTTTTGTGTTTTGCACTTTGCACCCGAATTATGTATCTTGTATGTTGTATGTGTATTTTTAAGTTTATACTCCTCACGAGCATTTAGTGTATTTTTAAGTCTTAATACACTAGCACGTATAACACATACTATATACACTTAGCACAAAAATTGGTGATAAAATAATATATATTTTTCTCTCAAAATATACATACTTATATCCACTTTTATTCTTGAAGAAATCATCATTTCTTATCACCAAAAATTAGGGAAACCTTGGTAATACTTTTAAGCACATTTTTAGGGAATAAGTTTCTCAAAAACTTATATTTTTCTAAGTGTCAAAATTTATAAAAATTTTGACAGAGTTTCCCCTAAAAATGGAGGTTTCCCACGTTTTCAAAACGTGTGTTTATTTTCTTGTAAATCATCATCAATCATCAACAACAATTATCAACAATAATCGTCAACAATAATCACTAATTTCATGAACTTGAATATTTACAAAAATGTGTAGTAACTTACTAGCACATTTAGTGAGTCTTGTTATCTTTAAAAATAAGTTTAATTTCTTAAAAACTTTATTTTTAAAGATTATGAAGTTTTACAACTTCTAGTCGGTTTTTACGAAAATTATTTCTTTGTTAAAGCTTTTGTTACACAAGTATCCATACACTTGTTTGTCCACAAAAACCACTTTTGTTTGTGTAAGATCCGGTTTAGAACATGTGATTTCTTGGACACTTGGTCCTTTGAAAATACCGCTTGTAGATACGTAGATCTACTAGTTTTAAACACTTTTGTACAAGTTAAAACATTTTTACATAAGTTCATGGTTTATGTGTGGTAGGGTTTCACCTTTTAACCCTTATTACTTCTAAAATAGCTTTATGTTAAGATCCATGATCTTACCAAACCGGGTTAAACGATGATCCGCGCTACCACATCATAGATCGGGTCTAGATAACCATATATTTCAAATACTACAACTTTTACACAACTTATGTGCTATTAACCACCATTTTTCATGCTTTTAGTAGACTTTTGTGCATCTTTTCGCATTTTAACGAGATTTAACCAACACAAATCCTTTTAACCACTTTAGATAAGTTCAAATATGAGTTTTAAGTGTTATACCTCTAGCTCAAGGCTAGGGAAGATTCTAGACGAAAAACGGGTGGATAAAAGCAAAGTGGAGAGGTCCTTCGCGTTCCGTTTGCTCCAAGGCTCCTAATACGTGACCCTTAACACTTGCAAGTGATTGGAATGGCTTGAAGCAAAATCGAAAATGATGTGTGATATAGGGGATGCTTGGCCGTGAGCTTTCTAGAGAGAGGGAGGGAGTTTGGTTGTTGAGTTTGTGTGTGAAAGAACTCATATGTCTAAGTTGGATCTTATAGACAAATTTTTGTGTTATTAACCAATGGAAAATATGCCACTTAGATATTAGACCAAGTGATTAAAATAATCAAAAGTAATCTAAGGGTGTCCCCCTTAGTTTGGGGCCGGTTAGAGAAAAGGGGTGGGTCTAGTTCGGTTCCAAGTATTAGTTAGGTTAAACTAAGTTAAGTTAAGTGTTTAACCCCGTTACTAATGTATAGCGTGTTTTAGCGGGTGTTAGGGTAACCAGGGACCCTAACTAGCTCAGAAAAAGATTCATAATGAAAATAATAATATTTTCATGTTCCGGGTATAGTCCGGTTGTTCGGTTACATACCGATTCGTTAAAGCGCTAACTTACACTTTTTAGTGTCGTTTAAGTACCTTTCTTGTACTCTTTCAATTCCCAACATTTAGGGAAATATTCTGGATAATAAAACGACATTTCTGCATAATATTTATATGTCTAAATGCTGATTTATTGCTGAATTATATAAATTATGCACTTAAAGTGCGTTTCGGGTGCTTTTTAGTGCTTATATTTGCTTTCGCATTGCATATATATTAACCCTTGTATGTACTCTTGGGTTTTAATGCATTCTTGTTGTCGGACCTACACCTAGGCTCCAATTTTATTGTCTGGCTGCTTTCTGCAGTTCCGTTGACACAGCGTGTCTTACCGGTGAGTTTACTAGTATATTTGACGCAACGCTATCGTTTATGCATAAAGCAATATTTTGTAGTATACAACACGCATGAATTCACTTGTTTAATCATGTGTTCAGACATTGCTGACACTTAAACTCATAATTGCAGTCATTAAGCAATAATTAATGTGTACGGAAATTACCGGTTTGGGCCAGTTGTCACAGATTGGCGATAGGAAAGGAAACTAATTAATCTGTACAACAAACATTCCTATGATTATGCAATTTACTATAGTTACAAGATAATTGCTAATACATACAAATAGACATGAATTCACGTTCATCATCTTGACTTCCCAACCCTTTCTTGATCTTGATTATAGCTTCATCCAAGAACAAGTTAACAACTTGCATTATTGTATCTACTTGAGAAGTAGTTGTATTCACTTGAGAAGCAATATCTTTCATCCTGATTCCTAACCATTTGTGGCGGAGATCAACGTCTTCCCACATCCTTGCAGCCGCATTTTGAATGCTTTCATCAGTAGCATTGAAGTTTTCTTCCACAAGTGTGACATATTTAAGACCTTCCCTCACACTTTTCAACAAGCTTTTAACTTCTGCCTTTTTGATGTTAGGAAGAGTAACGGCAATGGTTGTTAGCGTTACCACCGGTAAGCTCCAGCAATCTTGATAAACTTTGTTGTCATACCTCCTAACTCCTTGAAAACCATTTGTTGATTTTTCAGTAATTAGCTTCATGAGATTTTCAGGATGCTTCTTTTCGCTATTTACAATCAATCGGTCAAAAGACTTTCGAAGACCTTGCAGTGTTTTATCAGCAAGCCCGTCTTCATTTTCAAGTTGCACAACATATTTGCGTTCTTCCAAGTTCCCAGTCTGTGTTCCCTTTGACACATACACCACATCTAGAACAAACGCTACAACGTTGTTATCTTGCATAGTACCACAACTATAATCTAAAGTACTATACAGAATCTGAGAATCAGATTTTTCAAAATCTTGATGACCACCTTGAGTTGGTGGCTACAAAATCGGAGTGAAATACAAGACATTGTACCATGATAAGAAATCATGGAATTGTTCCAGTCTTGTGTCGCAACCCCCGATCCCTTATTCCCGGGAACGGGCGGACGCGATCTCAGTTGTGGTGGTAACAGGTTATTTAATCTCGCAGCGGAATTTTCATCAGGACCGTAGTTAGGAAATGTTTATAAGAGTAAAACCACCATATTTCATATTAATAATCACATGGATAAAATCAAAGTTTCTTATTACAATACATTTATAGGGATAAACCCTATCTTATTGAATTTAAAACATCGTTTATTAGGTAACTTTTATAGCCACATTATCCCCAAGCCTTTAGTGCTCTCCAGCTGGCTTTCTACTAATTAGCTGTCACATTGGGTTACCTGAAACGCGTTTTTAAAAACATTTGTCAGTCGGAAATACTGGTGAGTGAATCCTAGTTTAATCAAGAAACATTTTATCGATTAAAACAGTATTGAGGACGATTACAATGTTTATGTCTACACAATTACTCCATTTGGTACTATCAATCCACTGACTTGTGGGTCATATTACACATTGGCTAACTCATTGTCCAATGGTAACGTACTGTCAACCTTGACTTACTACTCACAGTGTAGTACATTTTGTATACAAACCCCAACATACCGGCAGTAATTGAAGAACTACAAAGACTCAATCACCGCTTAATCACATTGTAAAACATTAAGGTTTTGTAAATTATTCCCAAAAACATTAACAAAAAGAGGATAAACTCACTTTGCTATCTTAGGCTTCTTGTAAGGGTTTCATGGGTATAATCTATAATTTATACAAATGTACATTGGTTAGTATCATAACCCTTTGAAATTATTAATGATACCCTCCCCGAGACGGCATTCCAACAACTACGTCGGGCAGAACCACGACAGTTGTTACGGAACCCTAAATCAATCGGGCAGCGTAACTATTACTAAACTGGGGTTATAATACTTACAACGGAGCAGAACCTCGCTAATTAGGGGGATATAATACCCGTGTATTACTTCTACTACTTCAGAATTCGTTTAAGAAATAAGAGAATGAGCGACGGAAAACGAAAACCCGTTGCTCTCTTATATAGGGCTGATATTGGACTCTCACGCAGCCCGCGTAAAGCACAGTCCAGGGTTACGCGGCCCGTGTCAACCCTGGTCAACATATAGCTTAGCTGATTCGATGTGTAGGTCCGCCACGATGTCGACACGTGTCGACCTCTGATGTCTCCGCGTTTATTGATCTCTAGCGGCCCGCGTAAGTGTAAGCTTAAGCTTACACGGCCCGTTTCAACTTAAGAAGTCAACGAAGTCAGATCTTAGCCCTTATACCGCCCGCGTGAGATGTTGGGGTGGGTCTACGCGGCCCGCCTCAACTCAATATTTTATGTTTTTAATTTATTTTATAAAATATAACTTATTTCGGGCTCGGTGTTCACATACGTGGTGTAATATAAGACATATTGGGACATTTTTACAATATACTAGAGTGTCAAAATATTATGAGGGTGTTGGTTTTACCGAGGGTTGTTACATTCTCCCCACCTTGTTTTAGAACTCGTCCTCGAGATCTACTGGAACAAATGTGGATATTTCCTTTGCATTTCAGATTCAAGCTCCCATGTGTACTCTGGTCCTCTTTTGGAGTCCCACTTTACTTTGACTAGAACTAGTCTCCAGTGTTTTAGATTCTTGACTTTCCTATCTTCAATTTGTAGAGGTTTTTCTACAAACTTGAGTTGTTCATTTACCTCTATATCCTTAAGAGGCATTATCAATGATTCATCAGCTAAACACTTTTTGAGATTTGATACATGAAACACATCATGTATTCCTGCCATTTCCTCTGGCAGTTGTAGCTGATAGGCTACAGGTCCTATTTTTCTAAAAATCTTGAAAGGTCCAACATACCTGTAACACCTGTGTCATTTCAACCATCAAACAAATGCCAAACCAATGAAATAATGTATTTCATACTTTGGACTTGTATAAATATGTGTATCTTTTGCACATATCAACTCATGTTCGATTTCAAGCTCTAAATCGCTTTCTGGAAGGTTATACACGCACTGATGCGTAAATATAACCAGTTTAATGCAACGAACACTCCGGAATAGTGAAATAGGCTTAACATACCTTAAATAACCTTTACATAACTTAGATATAAGTTTTGGAAGGTTTGGTGTGGTGAAATCAAAGTTTAATCGCTTACAGGGACTAAATTTGACAAACTGCGAAAGTATGCCAATTTGAACTGTAACAGACCTTCCGGAACATGACCATAAGTTAAACATACCATAAATATCCTCTACATAGCTTAGAAATAGGCTTTGAGGGGTTTGGTGTGCTAAAATAAACTTTTGGGTCATTCAGGGACTAAAAGTGTCAAAAAGTGCACAAGTTTGCATTTTCGCGCATAACTTACGTTCTGAATACATCCGGACATCCAAAAATTTATGTAAGCACTAAAATATTTTATTTTAGTGTTCGCCATAAGAAAAATCCATTCGTCACGTCATTTGGATCGTTTTTCGCGCTTGTGCGCATTCCGTCGTAATTAAGCGAACATCGCGTTCGTACGACCAAACGAACCAACATCCGAGATATTTTTGAGCATGTTTTGAGTTCCCTATACTTTAACTTCATTTTAGAGCCTTGAAATGAGGTTAACGGGGTTCAAACGCATCGAAAAAGGCCTTAAAACACCACAGGGACCAAAACTGTCAATTTTGAAACTTTTCTGAAGCTGGGACATGCTAGCGTAGCGCGAGCCCTATAGGCTTTACCAGTCGCGCTACGCGACTGCCTATTCTGGGCAGAAAACATGCAGAAACTCAGTTTTTCGCTTTCGGGACCAGATTCGATGTATTAGCCGTTGTTTAATTCACAACCACACATTCTAAACTTGCTTAGTCAGCGGATAAGGATGGAATTTAGGCTCCATAACTTTGCAACACATGTATGGATGGAATTTAAGCACCTAAACACCATAACTTTGCAACACATGTATGGATGGAATTTAAGCACCTAAACACCATAACTTTGCAACACATGTACGGATGGGATTAAGGCACGTTTTCCATGAAACGATCTTAACGGTTCGGGTATTCCTATAAATACCCCATACCCCCCATTGCTAAAATCACTAGAATTCTGATTTGAGAACCTCTAAGTTGAAACCATTGTTTCATACCTGAGATTCTTGAATCGGGATTAGCATTCGGGGACCCTTCGTAAGTATTCTTTCGTTCTTTTCCTTATTTTACTGCTTTTCGAGTCAGAAAGTCAAACTTTGTTTGACTTTCAGCGTTGACCAGTAATGGTCAATGCGAAGTTCGTTAGAACTTCGCAACGTGATTGTAATCACGATGGTCATAGTCCCTTGGGACTATGCCTACTGATTACCACGTTGTCTAGGGTCGTAGGGTAAGCGATCTGATAAATCGCTTATGCCTCGAACCCGACCCATTTGGTCGATCATTAGGATCCGACCAAACACATTAGGTGACCATAGTAGGTAGGGAATAACCTTCCGAGGTTATACCCTATGGTCACATCGTTTAAGTAGTTGTATGATAGGTAGTTTATATGCCTTAGGTAAATTACCAGAATACCCTTTTCATGTATAATTGGTAATTAAGCATATGTAACCTAAACTTTTGTCACATAACTGATTATGTAACATGTTTAGGCATATAACACTTGTCATAGGACTAGTTAGGCGTTCCGAACGCGTTTCACGCGAACGACGCGTTAAAGTAGCATAAGCTACCTAAACGGGTCGTAATGGGTCGAAAGCACTCAGGTTAGGTTTCATTTAGTATGTAGGCTTTGTTAAACCATATCACGCGAGTCTCCACACTCGTTTGGTTTACAAACCCTCATGCTATCCGATCTTCCGATCTAGGTCCGGTTAATTAACATAGTTACCTATATTAGGTGTCGTTTGATATCCGCGATCTCTAGCATTGTTTGGTTGTTACTCAAGGACTTCTGAGCAATCTCAAGTGAGTACATAGACCCCTCTTTTACTGTTTTCCAAACTGTTTTGGGGTGGAACACATGTGCCTACTTGTTACATTCATGCTTTCCCGTTTTCACATCATATACCTGCTATGTTCGTTAGTACATTATAGTACATGATTTCAATACATTTTATGCTATGTATGTCCATTATGTGCATACTTAGTACATTGTTTTACATTACTTTTCTGTTGCATATGCTTATCCAGCATATGAACACATTATACTACATATTGAACCGTTGTAAACATTTGACTATGTGAACCGTTGTAATCATTTGACTATGTGATCCGTTGATATCTGTGAACCGTTTGTATCTGTGATCCGTTGATATCTGTGAACCGTTTGTATCTGTGAACCGTTGATATCTGTGAACCGTTTGTATCTGTGAACCGTTTATATCTGTGAACCGTTTGTATATGTGAACCGTTTATATCTGTGAACCGTTTGTATCTGTGAACCGTTTGTATCTGCGAACCGTGTGAACCGTATTTGACCATACATAAACATTTCTACTATTGTTAAACATTACTTTGGTGGTTTGGTTTGATTAAATGATTAAGTAACGATGCGTGTGTAATATGATACAAGCATGGTGGATACGCCGCTGGTACTTCCTATATATAAGTGTTTGTATGGTATTACATATTGTAGCGTTATTTGAATCATTTCAGTTTGATACATATAACATTTTATACAAATAACATACTTTTTATAAGACATTGTTTTACAAAACAACTTATCTTTTACAAACTCATTTTACTTGGTTATTCATTTAACCATGCATTATTCACTTATTTATACATATCATCTGAACTCATTGTTTTTCAAATGATTTACAAAACAAAGCAAATTACAAGGTTCATGACTAAACATTTTCTCAAACATAAGTCATGAAACCTATTTTCACAAAACCTATGTATCTCACAGGCATTTTTATGCTGACGTACCTATTTTCACATGTGTTTTTCAGGAGCTGTTGCATAAGATGATCAAGATACACATAGGCAGACTTGGGCTTTAGTGACAATAAAAGATGCAAGACTAGTTAATTATGTTGTATTCCTTTGTTTGTTAAGACATTGTAACACTTTTAATCAATAAAACGAAACTTCAATTGCCATGGATTTGAAACAATTAATTCTGTTACAACACTCCCCGACATTTCCGCCACGTTTTGTATGTTCTACGTGGTCGGGGTGTGACAATACCTGGGACTTAGCTTTCCTCTTTTGATGAATCTTACCACTCCTTTCCAAGGAGAGACTTTTAACAATACTTTATCTCCTACTTGAAACTCCAATGGCTTGCGTCGGTTATTGGCATAACTCTTTTGTCGATCACGTGCTGCTTTCAGTAGTTCCTTGACTTGAATTATCTTGTCAGTTGTTTCTTGTACTATCTCAGGTCCAGATAGTTGCTTTTCTCCAATTTTTGCCCAACAAACTGGGGTTCGACACTTTCTTCCATAAAGTGCTTCAAATGGTGCAGCATTGATACTTGTGTGATAACTATTATTGTACGAAAATTCTATTAAAGGTAAATGATCGTCTCAATTACCTCCAAAATCAATTACACAAGCTCTAAGCATGTCCTCCATTGTTTGAATTGTTCTTTCGCTTTGTCCATCCGTTTGTGGATGATAAGTTGTGCTTAACTTTAACTTGGTTCCCATTGCCTTTTGGAAACTTGACCAAAAATGAGATGTAAATCGACTATCTCTATCAGAAACAATTGATAAAGGAATGCCATGTAAAGAAACAATTTCATTTACATACAATTTAGATAATTGTTCCATACTAATTGTTTCCTTCATTGGTAGAAAATGAGCTGACTTAGTTAGCCTATCTACAATCACCCAGATTGTATCATTTCCTTTTCTTGTTTTGGGTTATTTAGTAACAAAATCCATGGTTATTAATTCCCATTTCCAAGCTGGCATTTCTAATTGCTGTAACAAACCTGAGGGTTTCTGATGTTCAGCCTTAACTTGTGAACAAGTTAAACATTTAGAAACATAGGCTGCTATGTCTTTCTTCATTCCTATCCACCAGAAATTTTTTCTTAAATCCTGGTACATTTTATTACTTCCTGGATGCATCGTATACTTAGATTTATGGGCTTCTTCTAATATACGATGACGTAGGTTTCCTAATTTAGGTATCCACATTCCCTTTTCATGGAATCTCCAAATTCCATCTGTTCCTTGTTTTAATTCTTTCAACATACCTTTTAATTTTTCAGAATCATCCTTGATTACTGACTTTTGTGCTTCTCTTATTTGATCATTTAAATCTACTTGCAGATTTAATTTAAGAGAACGTACTCTTCTTGGCTTTTCATGATACTTTCGGCTTAAAGCATCTGCCACTACATTTGCTTTTCCTTCATGATACTGGTTATCACAATCATAGTCACTAAGAAATTCCATCCAGCGTCTTTGCCTCATATTCAGTTCTTTTTGCTTGAAAACATACCTTAGACTCTTATGATCGGTGAATACAGTAAACTTACTACCATAAAGGTAATGTCTCCAAATTTTAAGAGCAAAAATTATAGCTCCTAATTCTAAATCATGGGTTGAATAATTCTCTTCATGATTCTTAAGTTGTCTAGATGCATAGGCTATAACCTTTTGGCGTTGCATCAACACACATCCATAACCTAATTTAGAAGCATCACAGTAGACTACAAAGTCTTCAGTTCCTTCTGGTAATGCTAATATAGGTGTATGGGTAATCTTTGCTTAAGGATTCTAAATGCTTCTTCTTGTTTTACTCCCCATTCAAACTTAACGGATTTACAGGTTAACTTAGTTAAGGGAATGACTATTCTAGAAAAATCTTGAATAAATCTTCTATAATAACCGGCCAATCCTAAGAAACTTCTAACCTCTGTTGGTGACTCAGGGGTTTTCCATTTAGTAATTACCTCAATCTTTGTTGGATCTACATGAATTCCTTCATGATTGACTAGGTGTCCAAGGAATTGTACCTGTTCTAACCAAAATTCGCACTTATTGAATTTAGCATAAAGCTTTTCCTTTCTTAACAAACTTAAAAGTGCGTGCAAATGCTTTACATGATCCTCTTTATTCTTAGAATAAATTAGAATATCATCTATGAAGACAATTATGAATTTATCCAAATATGGCTTACATATTCGGTTCATCATATCCATAAATGCAGCTGGGGCATTGGTTAAACCAAATGGCATGACAGTAAATTCGTAATGGCCATACCTTGTTCTGAAAGCGGTTTTAGGAATGTCCTCTTCCTGTACCTTTAATTGATGATATCCTGACCTTAAATCGATTTTAGAGAAAAATCAAGCTCCTTGCAGTTGATCAAACAGATCATCGATTCTCGGTAATGGATACCGATTCTTAATCGTAACCTTGTTTAATTCACGGTAATAAATGCACATACGCATTGATCCGTCCTTCTTTTTAACAAACAGTATCGGTGCTCCCCATGGCGACGAACTTGGTTGTATGAATCCTTTCTCCAACAATTCATCTAATTGTTTCTTCAATTCTTGCATTTCTGCAGGTGCCAACCGATAAGGTGCTTTGGCAATTGGTGCTGTTTCGGGTACTAGATGAATCCTGAATTCAACGTCCCTGTCTGAAGGTAGTCCTGGTAATTCTTCTGGAAAGACATCTGAAAATTGAGATACTACTGGAATATCTTTTAAATCCTTTCCTTTAGTGTTAGTGATTATGGAAATCAAATACACTATATATAGATCATTTTCTTATACAACTTGCAGTTTTCATCACAGAGATAAATTTAGTAGACCTAGAAGGTTTATCTCCTTTAATTGTGATCATTTTACCTTTTGGTGAATTTACTTGAATTAACTTTTGATCACATAAAATATTGGCTATTAACCAATCCATTCCTAAAACGACATCAAATCCTACCAGATTCATGGGATATAGATTTGCAATAAATTTCTGATTTGAAATTTCTATACTTACTCCCTGCAAGATTTCAGAAATTCTAACGGTTTCTCCATTGGCTGTCTCTACTAAGCATTCATGTGGTAGTTTAGTTAATGACTGATTTAAAATTTTGCAAAATGACGTATTAATAAAACTTTGGTTTGCACCAGAGTCAAATAATACTTTAGCAAAAATATCATTAACTAAAAACGTACCAGCAATGACATCTGGGATCATCTTGGCTTCATCTACAGTCAAAACAAATGCTCTAGCATTTTTAGTATTCTTGTTATTTGCAGCTGGGGCCAATTTTGGACAGTTTGGCCTGATATGACCTTTCTCTCCACAGTTGTAGCATAATCCATTACTGGATTTCCTCTTGCAATTTTCTTCCTTGTGTCCTAGCATCTTGCAGTAATTGCAGAGATTGGAGCATTTTCCCCAGTGCTTTTTCTTGTAGACCTTGCAGTATGGTGCAGAGGTAGAACCCATATTCCTACGATTGTAATTTCCAGAACGGAATTCTTGTGTAAGCCTTTGGGTTAAGTTCCTCCTCTGATCCTCTCCTCTAGTACGAACTAATTCATCAGTCAAGGTATTTGTTAATTCTACAGCTTCTTCTATGGTTTGAGGTCTAGCTCCCTTGACTATGTGTCTAATCTCTCCAATTAATCCCCAAATATAACGGGAAATTAACACTGGTTCTGGTGAAGCAAGAGTTGGCACTATTCTGGCATATTCAAAGAATATTTTAGTGTATCCCTTACTATCCACACCAGTCATCCTAAGGTTTAGGAATTTGTTTGCTATCTGTTCCTTCTCATTGGGTGGGCAGAATTTCCTTTCTACCTTGTTCTTAAATTCTTCCCATTCCATATTGTAGGTTTGATCACTTCCTCTTGTCTGGAGGATAGTGTTCCACCATTCTAGTGCTGCATTCTTAAACAGATTAGAAGCAAACAGTATTTTGTCTTCTTCAGCACACTTGCTTATCCTTAAGACTGCTTCAGTTTTCTCTATCCAGCGTAGGGTTGCAATGGCCCCTTCGTTGCCTGAGAATTCCATTGGTTTACAAGACCAGAATTCTTTATAAGAACAACCATAAGGCATGGTTCTTCTTCTTTTGGGAATAGGCATTTGAAGTACAGCTCCATTGTTCACGCTATGTTCTGGTTCACTTGGTCGCTTACTGTTATGCTTACTTTTATTATCAGCATCCTTAACAGTTTGAAGAATAAATGGCATTGCATCTATAATTCCTTGTGCTACTATGTGTTGGATAACACTATTATCCACTTGATTGTTATTGTTATTGATGCTTGGATTTTCATTAACCACGTTAATGTTACTCTGGTTATCATTATTTAGATTTCCTTGGTTTCCTTCGTCGGCCATCTGAATTTTAAACAATTATCTCATATTAATATCACAATAACATATTAATATAGTTAATCACATGACACGCATTTTTGCCAAAAGCGTCGATCATTGCGACTATACTCTTTTCATATACTATTATGCGTTTATTACACACTAGTACTGAAATAAAATTACAATACCAACAGAAATAGAATCACACTAATAGTAATATGCATCCGTACACACATATTTTATTTTATTTTTATTATATTTTATTATTATTACTACTACCATTTCCTCCATTCACATTCATGGATATGGATTTATCCAAAAATCCATATTGCGCTCATCGTATTTCCATACGAGACGCTCTCCCACCTGACGCATTCTCTCACTGCTTTCTAAAATTTCCTCCCCGAAAGTCCTAAGTTCTTGGACGTTTTCTTCACTCATTGGGGGTGCAGGTTCTCGGACTGGGTTTGGAATCTGGGGTGCGGGTTCCTGATATGGGGGTGTAGGTGCCTGAAATCGGTAAGGATATTCTAAAATTTCCCTAATATAATTATCTTGGTAATAGGGATCTAAAGGGTCCATACCTGGATAGGCTTCTATGTTCTATATGGGTGGATATTCCTGGATAGGATAACGTTGCACAAAGTCCCTATTGTCGTCCCACCAGGGGTCGTAATTTGGGTCTAGAGGGTTTGGTGCAGGTATCCTAGGAATTTCTTCTGGATTAAAGTCATGCATCTCCACTTGGTTTTCCTGGTTTTCTATCTCCATGGGTTGATCTGGGTTTTGTGGTTGTGGGGCTACTAATTGTTCCAGACTTGGGTCAGCAGCAGTTGTAGCTAAGATATGAAAAGTAGCTAGGCTTCTATTAAGCATATCTTGAGTATGGGCATCTGTCTCTCGCTTAATAGCTGCTAAGGCTCTTTGTTGTTGCAATTTTCGCATTCTTTTCCTACGGGCAAAAGCTTCTTTACTGAACCATCCTCGTTTCTTATTAGGAAATGGCTCTTCAGATTGAGCTCTAAAGGCAAATATTCCATCTTCCTGATCAGTAGAATACCCCGAAAGGGCAGGCTGTGATGAGGTACCTTCACTCTTAGGTGAATCAGACAACTGACGCTTCATGTCTGAGGGTTCTTGACCACTCATACTGTAAACTAACATATAGTCAAATAACACATAACAAATAAATATAGTTATGCATATATTTCTATTATTTCCTAACACAAAATTTAGAATTTTAAGTGTCAGCAGAATACTTCTTTGGCTCAGACCAGTGGCTAGGCTCTGATACCACCTTATGTCGCAACCCCCGATCCCTTATTCCCGGGAACGGGCGGACGCGATCTCAGTTGTGGTGGTATCAGGTTATTTAATCTCGTAGCGGAATTTTCATCAGGACCGTAGTTAGGAAATGTTTATCAGAGTAAAACCACCATATTTCATATTAATAATCACATGGATAAAATCCAAGTTTCTTATTACAATACATTTATAGGGATAAACCCTATCTTATTGAATTTAAAACATCGTTTATTAGGTAACTTTTATAGCCACATTATCCCCAAGCCTTTAGTGCTCTCCAGCTGGCTTTCTACTAATTGGCTGTCACATTGGGTTACCTGAAACGCGTTTTAAAAACATTTGTCAGTCGGAAATACTGGTGAGTGAATCCCAGTTTAATCAAGAAACATTTTATCGATTAAAACAGTATTGAGGACGATTACAATGTTTATGTCTACAGAATTACTCCATTTGGTACTATCAATCCACTGACTTGTGGGTCATATTACACATTGGCTAACTCATTGTCCAATGGTAACGTACTGTCAACCTTGACTTACTACTCACAGTGTAGTACATTTTGTATACAAAACCCCAACATACCGACAGTAATTGAAGAACTACAAAGACTCAATCACCGCTTAATCACATTGTAAAACATTAAGGTTTTGTAAATTATTCCCAAAAACATTAACAAAAAGAGGATAAACTCACTTTGCTATCTTAGGCTTCTTGTAAGGGTTTCCTGGGTATAATCTATAATTTATACAAATGTACATTGGTTAGTATCATAACCCTTTGAAATTATTAATGATACCCTCCCCGAGACGGCATTCCAACAACTACGTCGGGCAGAACCACGACAGTTGTTACGGAACCCTAAATCAATCGGGCAGCGTAACTATTACTAAACTGGGGTTATAATACTTACAACGGAGCAGAACCTCACTAATTAGGGGGATATAATACCCGTGTATTACTTCTACTACTTCAGAATTCGTTTAAGAAAGAAGAGAATGAGCGACGGAAAACGAAAACCCGTTGCTCTCTTATATAGGGCTGATATTGGACTCTCACGCGGCCCGCGTAAAGCACAGGCCAGGGTTACGCGGCCCGCGTCAACCCTGGTGAACATATAGCTTAGCTGATTCGATGTGTAGGTCTGCCACGATGTCGACCTCTGATGTCTCCGCGTTTATTGATCTCTAGCGGCCCGTGTAAGTGTAAGCTTAAGCTTACGCGGCCCGTTTCAACTTATGAAGTCAACGAAGTCAGATCTTAGCCCTTATACCGCCCGCATGAGATGTTGGGGCGGGTCTACGCGGCCCGCCTCAACTCAATATTTTATGTTTTTAATTTATTTTATAAACTATAACTTATTTCGGGCTCGGTGTTCACGTACGGGGTGTAATATAAGACATATTGGGACATTTTTACAATATACTAGAGTGTCAAAATATTATGAGGGTGTTGGTTTTACCGAGGGTTGTTACATCTTGTAACTTTTGATACCAGTATTTCTCTACTGTAAAGACGAGCTTAACATGCCTAGACACTACACATCTACAAATTGGTGCAACTGTACCTAGTACGACGCTGACAGATTGTACTACGAAAATAAAAATCATTGACCACTTATAATTGGAACCATATTTGCTATCCCCTTCCTTGATTATTGCGAAAATGATAGTTACAGCGTGAATGAAGAGGGTCAAAAGACATATTACCCCAGAAGCAGTGGTTGTCACAGAGCAAACTGACATGAATTGGGGCCTGCCACTTCCTACCGGGGATCCAGTATTTGCTCACTTGCTGATGTAGCTTCTCGAGGGTTAAGAAGTTTCCTGTTGACGGAACGTCCTCTGAAGCTGCTTGTTGGTACTTTTGTTGTATCCTATGTTTTATTTTTGGAATGGCTAAAGATGAACTTGCGTATATTATCAACAACAAGAGTAGCAAAATTACATATATTATGGCTATAGTAACATAGCTAATTGATCCTATGACCTTTACCACCATTTTTTGGGTGTTAGCAGTGAGATTTCCTATGGTTTGGTTTGCCACTTCAAATAATTCCCGTGGACCATTTCCACGGGGAGAGAGACTTGCAAGAGGTCTATCGACCTCTTTTCCTTTCTTTACGATAACACCCGTATTAATTTGAACGCAAACATTGATAACCAAGGTGATTACCATAACACCCAAAGTTGTGACGTTTGCCAAAAGCTCTTTGCTGGTCATGGTTGCTAAACAAGGCAAGAAATTAGCTATCATGGTGCACATAAAGGCCATGCTTCCAAGCTTTTCCACTTGGTCCACAACACCAGGCATAGAACCACTTAGATCCACCGGTAACTTCAATGCAACGGCCATCACAACGAGAGTAAATGCATTAATAGGAAACAACATACACGGAAACCAAAGCTTGTTGCTTCTTAAACCATGTAGTAAATCAGCTGACATTAAAAGGACGCAACATAGAGAAGCGGCAGCGATATAAAATCCAATCACTACCATAGGTACGCTGTAACTGTCGTCCAGCTCATGTTTGTATATAGGCTCTATATAATCAAACAACTTTGATACATTAACATCAGAAGTGCTGATATTCGTTAGGTTTTGCATAAGATAGAGATATCCTATCGTTAAGTTGTAATCCATAACCAAGTTCTCGGGGAAGAAACTGATTATTTGATTGAAAGATTGAGGTACAGTGAAGTTGGGATTCGTTTAGTGAAAGAGTTGAGTATAACTTGTAGTATTACAAACCATGTATATATAGAGAGAAAAATAGACGATGAAGGATTTAATGAAAATAACTAAATATGTAATTGACTGAAGTGATTCAATGAAAGCTATAAACAATCAAACACAAGATCTATGAAATAATCGGTTCATAGTGTCATTGACTCGTAAGAAATTGGATACAAGAATGAGATGGGAAATAGAAACGAATTACAGAAAGAAAGGAGATGAGAAATCAGATCGTTACACACTCGAGTTCATTCTTCATTACCCTGTTCATTTCCCTCTCGTTGCTTATATCCGGTCAAGCTAATTTCACGACCGCATCATGCCATTCACTTTGTTGGGCTATTGGACTGGGCTGGTTACTTGGGCCTATGTTCATAGCATTGACGAAGACTTTTGGAAATTGTAACATTTGAGTTTTCTATTCAAGAATGTCACACCCCGACCACGTAGAACATACAAAACGTGGCGGAAACGTCGGGGAGTGTGGTAACAGAATTAATTGTTTCAAATCCATGGCAATTGAAGTTTCATTTTATTGATTTAAAAGTGTTACAATGTCTTAACAAACAAGGAAATACAACATAATTAACTAGTCTTGCATCTTTTATTGTCACTAAAGCCCAAGTCTGCCTATGTGTATCTTGATCATCTTATGCAACAGCTCCTGAAAGCACATGTGAAAATAGGTACGTCAGCATAAAAATGCCTGTGAGATACATAGGTTTTGTGAAAATAGGTTTCATGACTTATGTTTGAGAAAATGTTTAGTCATGAACCTTGTAATTTGCTTTGTTTTTGTAAATCGTTTGAAAAACAATAAGTTCAGATGATATGTATAAATAAGAGAATAATGTATGGTTAACTGAATAACCAAGTAAAATGAGTTTGTACAAGATAAGTTGTTTGTAAATCAATGTCTTGTGAAAGGTATGTTATTTGTATAAAATGTTATATGTTTCAAATTGAAGTGATTCAAATAACGCTACGATATGTAATACCATACAAACACTTATATATAGGAAGTACCAGCGGCGTATCCACCATGCTTGTATCATATTACACACGCATCGTTACTTAATCACTTAATCAAACCAAACCACAAATGTAAGATGTCTATGTTTAAACCAATTGTCAAATGTATTGAATAATATACCAAAATGTTTATGTCAAGATGTAAATCATGCAACGTATAACCAATGTTGAAAATGTTTATTTGTCAAATGTAAATCATGTAATGTGTAACCAAAATGATATGTATGGCTAGTGAAATGTATCAACTAAACCATAGGTGCAATGTACAAAACAAAGTATTGAAGTAAAACTTGGTTTAAATCAAAGTTATGTTTTGTGTAGTAAATGTATGCTATACTGATATTAGACATTTATGCGGTATTGTGAAAATTCATACATCCAAGCCTTGCGACAGTCGGATAACCATGTAAAAATGGGTTATCAAAAGAATATGTATAGTATAGTTTAAACAAACCAAATGTCATACCAAAATGTAGCATATGATGAATAAGAAATGTACTAAGTATGCTAAGTTAACATATAAAGCAGAAAAGTCATGTAAATCAATGTGCTAGCATGCTATCAGTTAACATACATAGCAGAAATGTAATGTAGAACCATGTACTAAGTATGCACACAATGGACATACATAGTATAAAATGTAATGAAATCATGTACTATAATGTACTAATGAACATAGGAAGTATATGATGTGAAAACAGGAAAGCATGGAAGTAACAAGTAGGCACATGTGTTTCACCCCAAAACAGTTTGGAAAACAGTAAAAGAGGGGTCTATGTACTCACTTGAGATTGCTCAGAAGTCCTAAGATAACCACCAAGCAATGCTAGAGATCGCGGAATATCAAACGGCACCTAATATAGGTAACTACATTAATAAACCGGACCTAAGTTGGAAGATCGGATTGAATGAGGTTTCGTAAACCAAACGAGTGTAGAGACTCGTGTCATATGGTTTAACAAAGCCTACATACTAAATGAAACCTAACATAAGTGCTTGTGACCCATTACGACCCGTTCAGGTAGCTTATGCTACTTTAACGCGTCGTTCACGTGAAACGCGTTCGGAACGTCTAACTAGTCCTATGACAAGTAACATATGCCTTAACATGTCTAATATTGTTGTCAAATCAGTTTAGATGTCAAAATTTATGTTACATATGCTTAAAATGAATTTTGGCGTCAAAAGGGCATTTTGGTAATTTACCTAAGGCATATATACTACCTATCATACAACTACTTAAACGAAGCGACCATAAGGTATAACCTCGGAAGGTTATTCCCTATATACTATGGTCACCTAATGTGCTTGGTCGGATCCTAATGATCGACCAAACGGGTCGGGTTCGAAAGTATAAGCGATTGTTTAGATCGCTTACCTGACGACCCTATATAAGCACTAAACTAAAAGTGACGAGCTAAGCATGTTAAAACATGCTTAACTAAGTTTAGAAAACAGGTTTGGTATCACAACAAACGGTTGCGATACCTAAGAGTAGTTTGGTTACAAAATACGCAAGAATACGTATTCTGACCGAAACTACGGCTCGTTACTGAGCCTAGATAACGTGGTAATCAGTAGGTATAGTCACTAGGGACTATAACCATCGTGATCACGCTCACGTTATGAAGTTCAAACGAACTTCGCATCGACCATAAACTGGTCAATGCAGAAAGTCAAACAAAGTTTGACTTTCGGACTCGAAAAGCAATAAAAGAACGAAGGAACACTTACGAAGGGTCCCCGAATTCTAATCTAGATCAAAATAACTCAGGTATGAAACAATGGTTCCAACTTAGAGTCTTTTTGATCAGATTCTTGTGAGTTTGAAGCAAATGGGGTGGGGTATTTATAGTTTTCGGTTCACCGTTAGGATCATTTCTTGGAGAAGAGGGAATGATCTAGCCCGTACACTTGTCGGAATGTTGTGGTAACTGATATTGCTCCACCACAAGAGTTTGACACTTGTCCTTGGCCTTTTGGAGGGGTTAAAGGCTGTTAACTGCTGAGAAAACGAGTTTCTGCATAACTGACCCCTGCTTGCGCACCGTAACAAATATTTGTTGCGATGCGCAAGCACCTATTTTGGCAGAATTACAGTTTTGGTCCCTGCAGCCCGTTTAAGCTATTTTCGATGCGTTTGAACCCCGTTGACCTCATTTCAAGGCTCTAAAATGAAGTTAAAGTATAGGGAACTTAAAATGTGCTCAAAAATATCTCGGATGTCGGTTCGTTTGGCCGTACGGTTGCGTTGTTCGGTTAATTACGACGGGAGTCGTAACGAACGTAAAAACGGTCCAAATTGCGCGACGAATGGATTTTTGACAAGCCAAACACTAAAGCATAGTATTATAATGCTTACATAAATTTTTGGATGTCCGGATGTATTCAGAACGTAAGATATGCGCGAAAATGCAAACTTGTGCACTTTTTGACGCTTTTAGTCCCTGAATGACCCAAAAGTTTATTTTAGCATACCGAACCCCTCAAAGCCTATTTCTAAGCTATGTAAAGGATATTTATGGTATGTTTAACTTATGGCCATGTTCCGGAATGTCTGTTACAGTTCAAATTGGCATACTTTCGCAGTTTGTCAATTTTAGTCCCTGTAAGCGATTTAACTTGATTTCACCATACCAAACCTTCCAAAACTTATTTCTAAGTTATGTAAAGGTTATTTAAGGTATGTTAAGCCTATTTCACTATTCCGGAGTGTTTTTTGCATTAAACTGGTTATATTTACGCATTTGTGCGCGTATAACCTTCTAGAAAGCGAGTTAGAGCTTGAAATCGAACAAGAGTTGATATGTGCAAAAGATACACATATTTATACAAGTCCAAAGTATGAAATACAATATTTCATTGGTTTGGTATTTGTTTGATGGTCGCAGTGACACAGGTGTCACAAAGAAAATCCCTTGAGGCCACCCACCTCAATATCCAATGGTATTCCCTTTGATGGTATTATCTCAAAGAAAACAAGGAATGTGAATTGTTTGGGCAGGTGTTATGTTGGTTTGTGTGTGTATACAGGGGTATGGGGTTGGATGCAAGTTGGATTTGGAATTAAATGGGAAAATGAATTGAATGATATGTTAGGGCTTATTATGGAAGTATGGGGCGGACATGACCAATACGTATATTGTAAAGTTTGAAACTTGTCAAATTGGCTCATTGGGTGTAGGGGAGAAGATAAAGTTATTATATGGATTTTACTTTACAAAAAGTAGAATGTGTGTTATGAGACTAAAAGAATGGTTGTTATACATAGATTATATGAAAGAATGGTTGTTATACATAGATTTATATGTGACATATTAAAATCGGTATTTCATTTTTATGTATTTGAAATTATGTAGTTTATGGAGTTGTCTCCCTTCAATGTATATATTTTATAATGCTTGTGCTGGGCTGACGTTAGGGCTGTTCTTGAGCCGAGCCGAGCCGAGCCAGGCCAAGCTCAGGCTCGGCTCGATTATAAACCGAGCTGGCTCGGCTCGGCTCGGATTTGAAACCGAGCTGAAAATCGAAGCTCAGGCTCGGCTTGGTTTTAAACCGAGCTAGCTCGGCTCGGCTTGGTTTGGCTCGATTTTATAAAAAAAAACTAATATATACCTCTTAAAATTTAATAACCTAAAATATTATTCAATAATTTAAAAGAATATATTCAAAATAAGTTCAACCTAATACAATTCAAACCAAAATCAAGTTTAACAACGCAAAATAAGTTTTAATTTCAATAAAATACAATATTAGTTCATTAGTATGGTAATCAATTTTCAAATATGCCATAAATATCTAATTACCAACCTATATACATGTAAATAATAATCAGTTTTTTTGTAATATATTATAATGTATATAAAATTAAAACTTATTATAAGTAAAATAATTCGAGCTAAACCGAGCCGAGCTACAAAGCGACCCGAACCGAGCCAGCTCGGCTCGTTACGAGCCGAGCCGAGCTAGGCTCACTTTCTAACCGAGCCGAGCTGGCTCGGCTCACTTTTAAACCGAGCCAAATCGAGCGAGCTTTTTCCGAGCTAAATCCAAGCGAGCTCCGAGCCGCGAGCTTTTTGAACAGCCCTAGCTGACGTCGTGCTAAAGCACTTTGACGGCTTTACATACCACTAATCTCCTAGCCGCGACGCGGCAGGATGGGGCGTATATCTAGTTTAATAAAATTTGTATCTTTTTGTAGAAACAAGATATAAAAAAATGTATGTATATGTTAAAAAAGATATTATATATTTCATATATATTAACTAGGTTAGAATCTCGTGTATTACACGGGTTGAATAAATGTAATTTTATATACTAAATAATAAAAAATATATCTTTAAAAATCTCGTTTATTACACGGATTGAATAAATATAAGAGTTAATTACAAAGATAGTCCTTGTGGTTTACCAAAAGTAATACCTTTGGGTACTAAATTTTTTTTGTAACATGTTCGGGGCTTATGGTTAGAAAGACCTTTTTTTAACAATATATAAACCCGTGTAATACACAGGATTTAAAGATATAACAATTTTTTATTATCTATACTATATAAAATTAAATTTATTCAACCCATACAATACACGGAGTTTTTGTTAAATATAACTTTTTTAATTATTTAGTATATAAAGTTACATTTCTTCCACCCATGAATACATAGGGTTTTTTTAAATATAACTTTTTTATTGTTTGTTATATAAAATTATTTTTATTCAACCCGCACAATACACGAGATTTCTTAAAGATATATATTTTTTATTATTTAATATATAAAATTATATTTACTGTCAACTTCTGTCAAATTTTCTGTTAAGTTTTGCTTAAATGACCAAAATGCCCTGCAATAACATTTGATTTTAGGAATAATTTTGTAATTTATACAAACTGAAAGTGGAATTATGTATTAAAAAATTGCATTTTGTAAATTCCCAATTACTTCATTTCCATCCATCACCATAGAAATTATATATTAAAAATGCATTTTGTAAATTCCCAATTCCTTCAACTTCGTCGTCATTATCTATAATTTTAATTTTATAATTATCTTATAATTGATATTAATTATCTATAAAAAATAGATGGCTTCAATGAATGACATGTGTCCTCATATTGGTTTCTTTTATTATATAGTACTAGCGGTAAGACCCGTGTGCAAACACGGGTCATTTCTTAGAAAACCATGCATAACACATATTGATAGAACATATACATATGTGTATAGATATTGTACCAAAACGTGTTATCTATTATAGCTAAAAGACAACTATAGACATGCATCATCAGTTAATATATAAGATGTTGAGTTATTCAAAGTTCTGTTGAATACTAAATGAGATGTTGACCAAAAGTCAATCAGATGTTTACCAATAGTCAAACAGATGTTGACCTTAAACAGATGTTTGGTTTAAGGCCAAACATCTGTTTATGGCCAAATATTTGTTTAAGGTAAAACATATGTTTAAGTCCAAATATCTGATATAGAAGACCAAACATCTGTTTAAGGCAAAACATCTGTTTAAGGTGAAACATTTGTTTATGGCCAAACATTTGTTTAAGGTCAAACAACTGTTTAAGTCCAAACCTCTGATATAAAAGGCCAAACATTTATTTAAGGCCACACATCTGTTTAAGCCTGAACATATGTTTAACTTAATCAGATCTACTGTATTCTCACACTGTTTTCCTCTTCAAAACACTGTTGAACCTAACATGGGTTTCCATTAACTATTGACCAAAAGGCAAACAGATGTTCAAACCACTATTTGTTATTGTACTTCTTTACAAAATTACATAAAATTCAAGAAAATGAAACAATGACTTAAAGAACTATAATTTAACACATAATCTAATCGGGCAAAGCAATCTATTATCTGACAATTCCCTGGTTTTTACAACATGAAACACAACATCATCATGCCAAATACAGTCATATATATCCATCCATTATTCTGAATTCATAAACCCATAAATGCAGAAGAATGTCACATTTGCGATTAATAAACCAAGTTTCTACGAATTGAAGTTACTATTAGCAAAAAGAAGCATGATATCATCTATATATAAAACATAAAGTGCTAATAAAAGTGTTTTATCATGTTAGCCATACATAGCAACAAAACATCAAGTTAATAATTAAAAAAAACATACAACATCACCATCAAAAAAATCATAGTTATAATATCTGATATCAGAACATACTTAAATGTCGTTGTTAAACTGAGGTAACTTGATTTAATATGATCTTCTGTTGCGAAGACACGTATGTGAAGTGCAACATATCACCAAACCTCAAGTTATTCTCAGTCATAAACTTTCGCCAACCGTCCAACGCATAACGTGGCTTCAATTCATTTAACTCTGACTTAACATCATAAACCTCCACAACTCCAACCATGTTTTGAACTTTCAAAGGTTGAAGATCAACAGAAAGACCTGCTCGTCTGGCAACCTCAACAGGAAGATACTACATGTATTGTGTAGAAAAAAATAATAGTCAGACAAATAAACAAAATCATTAGTTTGTTATAAAAAATGGTATACCAGCCTATAGTCTCCTTTGTGATCAAAATGAAAGAACTCAGGGTCGAGAAGATGTCCAGAATGTTTTTTTGCAGTCTTTGTAATCTTATTTCTACGGTTAAGCTTTTTCTGAACGTTGGCTGCTCTCTTCCCCTTGATAAAAAAGTAAACATATACATGTGAATTAAAGGAATGTTGAATATATGCACAAAAAAACAGTTTATATAACATATACTAATTAAGTGGCGAGTATAGATACCTTAACTTTGTGAGCAGATGAAGAACATCCAATATGATCACTTGTGTCGACAGGTAAGGCAGCATTTTCCTTAGTCATATTCTTGACCGTCTCCTTTCTCTCAGAAGTAACTTTACCTTTCTTCTTAACCTGTTGTCATAGATTAACTTTAATAACCATAGTAATATAACAATCTTTAAAATGGTAAACTTACATCTTGTGTTTTATTCAATCGTGAAGACATGCGTCTCTTCGACGTGCATTCGGCATTGGTTGGTAACTTCTTCTAAATAATACATTATTGGATAAATGTAACATCAGTAAACAGCATTACTAATAGTTGTAAAAACATTAAATTCTTATATGTGTTAAATTAAAAAGAAATAATTTTAATAATTTAGTAAGTACCTGAGTAACGGTTCTTCCTTCACCTACAAACACAACTTCTTCATCCTCATAGATGTCCTGGTCAACATTAATGAAATAATTAATATAATGCTAAAATAATTAAAACTTTTACTGCTAATGCTAAATACATACGTACCTTCAATAAATTCTCAACATAATCAGCCTTCGATATCTCAAGTACACTATCATCGTCAGATTCAGGTTTCTTCGAAAAGCAGATCTCAGTCTCATCTCTATAAACTACTACCTCAAAAACAACATCATCAATTCTGCTAAACACAAGCAAATCATCCTCCAGTATCCCAACATCGTTGCACATTTCCGGCCATCCTCTAGCAAATACAAAGTTGGTATCAACCTTAGGCGCCTCAACATTCCAATAGGAACCCTTATAAAAGATTTGAAATTTGCCACTTGGTGGGATGTTTACGTAAAATTGTTTAATGAAGCGGTCTTCGATTACCTGCATAAAATTAAAAATAATGAATACTATACATGAAGTATGTAACTTATGAGAATAAGTGTTGAGACGTTTAAGATGCAAAAGGATTCTAGTTAAGATCAACAGTCATACCGTAAAACCAAATCTTGCATAACGATTAAACGTGAAATAAGATTCACCACACATGCCATCAACTAAACATGAAAGTTCAAGCCCAAAATCACCTAACGGTCTGAAAACCAACAAAGTATCCCTCAGCAGATTGAGATCTTTAACAACACTGTCCCGACCGTCAGTTATTATTGGCGTTGAATATTCTGTTCTGACCCTCTCAACCCATTTTTTACCAGACTCATGATAGATTCGCAACTTATTTTTTTGCCAACAATCTCCTCACTTTTGATTAGCAAAGGCTATAGGTACATCCTGTATATAATTTTTAAGTAGTGTAAGAAAATATAAACCATAACAGCTGTTAAATATATATCTCAATAAAAATAAATTATGTATATAAAAACATGTCATACCAATTTCAAAGATTATGGGTTATCAAGAAACTTGACAAATGTAGTATACATGATAAAACCTGAATCAGTAATGATGTTAAAAGATTGGAATTAAAAAGTTGGCTTCGAAGATGAACATTAACTTTTTGTATTAACAGAGTATCAACTGAAATTAAACAGAGTATGAGTTAAAATTTTTCTGCAAATAATAACTATTTTAATATGTTCTCAACAAATGATTCAAACACCTAACTAAACCCTTCTTGAATGTATAGCAATAAACGTTTAAAATCGTATTTGTAGCAAGATAGGATTTGAATTAAAATCGGTTAAACAATATAAAGTTCATTACAATATGAATGTACATACCAGTTGCTGAAGAGAAAACAATAAAACCTCCAGTGATTGAAGTGTAGAAGACGGAGAATAAGAAAGTTGAAACCCTAGAAAATGACTGGGAAGAAGAGATTTTTGAAAGAAGTCAGATGATAGATGTTTGATGTGTAATGATGCTAAAGAAATAATGACGGTTGTGTTTTCGTTTTCCCATATTTTCAACAGATGAAAAATATTTACACATACACCCCTTATTGAATTTGTTATTTACATTTACATTGAAACCCATGGATAACACATATTGATAGAACATATAGACACATGTATAGATATTGTATAAAAATGTGTTATCTATTATAGCTAAAAGACAACTATAAATAAATATAAAACATATTTAACAAACTTAATAAAAGATGTCTAACAAAATGTGTTTGGAAACCTCTGTTGGTCGTTGGAAACAATGTGAGTTAAACAGTCGTTAGATAAACAAAAGTTATGAGAACAGGTGATAACTTTCAGCAGTTGTTTTATTTTTAGCTAACATCTGTCCATGTCAGAACCTCTGTTGTCATAATGGATGACAGTCAGCAGTATAGTAAATCAACAGTCATTAGGATAAACAGAAATTATGACAACAGACGGTACCATTTAGAAGTGGATGTATTTTTAGGCAAGCATAAGTTTCAAAAACAGTTGTTTTCAATTGGTGTAACTCAACAGTCGTAAGTCAAACATCTGCTATTAGCCCAACCACTGTTAGTATCAAATCCTCTGTTAAACATTTTAAGATTGAAAACACACCTTTTATAACAGTAGATGCTCTCTTTTGTCAGACTTTAGCTACAACACACCTTTTATAACAGCAAAATATGACGTAAATTCTTCCAAAAAACTGTTATTCACATACAAAATTATATAATAATACTTATAGCAGACCTTATATAATAATACTTATTCATCATTAGCCCAACCACTGTTAGTATTAAATCCTCTGTTAAGCATTTTAAGATTGAATATCATCTTTTGTTCGTTAACATCTGTTGACCCATAGCAGACCTTTGCATCTTCAGACATTTATTCATCAGCAGATGCTCTCTTTTATCAGACTTTAGCTACACATCACCTTTTACAACACCAAAATATACGGTAAATTCTTCCAAAAAACTGTTATTGATAAACAAAATTATTATATAATAATATACTTAGGAATGACTGAAATAATTAAAATGAAGATGCGACAACAAAGATTAATACTATTAAAATTTATTCATATTAGTCAACAGTGGTAAATCAAACCGTCGTTAGCATACACAGTTGTTTCATCATCAGCAGATGTTCTCTTTTACCAAACTTTAACTACAACAGACCTTTTACAACTCCAATATTGACTCTCTGTAATTTGCAGGAGCACAGATTCTTCAAAAAACTACTATCAATAATACTTATAGCAGACCTTATATAATAATACTTATTCATCATTAGCCCAATGACTGTTAGTATCAAATCCTCTGTTAAGCATTTTAAGATTGAATATCATCTGTTGTTCGTTAACATCTGTTGACCCATAGCAGACCCTTGCATCTTCAGACATTTATTCATCAGCAGATGCTCTCTTTTGTCAGACTTTAGCTACACATCACCTTTACAACACCAAAATATACGGTAAATTCTTCCAAAAAACTGTTATTGATAAACAAAATTATTATATAATAATACTTAGGAATGACTGAAATAATTAAAATGAAGATGCGACAACAAAGATTAATACTATTAAAATTTATTCATTTAGTCAACAGTGGTAAATCAAACAGTCTTTAGCATACACAGTTGTTTCATCATCAGCAGATGTTCTCTTTTACCAAACTTTAACTACAACAGACCTTTTACAAAACCAAATATTGACTCTCTGTAATTTGCAGGAGCACAGATTCTTCAAAAAACTACTATCAATGATCAAATTCTGAACATTTGTTTTATCTTTGCACTCATCTGTTCACCATCAAACCAACCCTTCATACTATTAAACCTCTGTTGACTTACCAAACAGATGTTCAGACACAATTCAACATCAACATAATCTGTTCACCATCAAACCAACCCTTGACACTATTAAACCTCTGTTGACTTACCAAACAGATGTTCAGACACAATTCAACATCAACATTATCTGTTCACCAACAAACCAACCCTTGATACTATTAAACTTCTGTTGACTTACCAAACAGATGTTCAGACACAATTCAACATCAACATTATCTAAATCAAACTCAAACACTAAATAAGTAAAACTAAAACGCTACATAGATTCATAAGATTAAAATTTATTCATTTATTCATGACATTAAAAGTCCAATAATTACATCACGTACTGAACAACATTAAAATTTAAATCTAACAATAACAGCAAGAATTAAGAAACTTTAGATTCAACTCCATCGATTGCTGAACCTCTCGATGTATGTCCTTCAGCATCGCCATGAACTCCACGTCTCTATCACCGTTCTCTATATTACTGACAACACAAAGCTCACGAACGAAAGTTGAAGGCATCCGCATAAGATCTCTGGAAACCTGCTCTCTAGTGAACAGGCCAACTTGCAATCCATCAAAACATCTCTTCAGCTCTTGAAGAGTAGCCATATCTTCATACACCTGTTCCTCGATTTGCCTGACAAAACGCTGCTTTAAATCATCTGATTTTGCATTTGTGAATGACGCCATTTAAATAAACTATATTACTCGACTTTCCTGAAAGTATGATATCTTCGTAGGAAAACTTGATGAAAAACAGGTGAAGTGACTATGAGTTTATATACTGAAATTTGTAATTGTGAAAACGTGTAGATTTAATATAAATATATTAATGGATATTTCAAAACAACAGTCTTTTAATGCAAAAACCTTTTCAAACTCCAACTTTTATGGGAAAATTGTAAAATTAAATACCAAGAAACCCAAGGGAAAAAATTTCGAAGTTCAAAGAACAAAAGCAAATTATCACAATTACAATTAACCTCTTGATTTACCATGTAGACGCGTTTTTAAACTCTATAAAAGACCGATGATTACTTTTGATTCAAAACATCAACAAATTGTCCTACAAATCACTTTCTGTCAAAAATTGTTCCAAATCAGAAAAACCAAAAAAGAATCTACATGGAAAACTTCAGCTTCTACCACTGGTCAGACACCAGCGATGTTAAAACACAATTCTCGATGTGGTCACTCAAAGAACAAAGAACAAACGAAGAACTAAATAGGAAAGTCGACATAATCAATGACACTAATTACAACAAAACCTGGAACAGCATAGCATTGGTCGATGAAGTCCTCCACTCTCCTCCATCACAGTTCCAGAAGAATGCAGAAGAGTTTCTGACACAACATCTAAAACAGGATCAGAAAATCTGCAACATGCTAACTGACCTGAAATTAAAAAGAGAGCATGAAATCACGTGGAGAAAGGCCAGAGTCTAAGAAATCCTAGCAAGTGTTAACTCTAACGTGTAATACTTTATAAATATTTCATTAAATTTCTATTTTTCTATGTAGTAGTTTATTTTAATAATATAAACATGCATCTTAACATATTCTAAAATGTCAGTGTAAATAAAAACTCTCAACATCATCAACAGTTAATCAAAATAAGAAACAAACCTAAAATGCAAAGGTCTCTTCTAAACTGTTGTAGCACATCTGACTTTTCACGATAGAATATACATATCGTCCGTTCAAGCTGCAACTCTCCCATCAAAGAAGGTAGCACATGCAACTTTTCACAATGTTGCAACAATTATACTGCAACATCGATATTGAAAGGTTGATGTGTGATGGGAAGCTTCATTGAAATGACGATGTTGGAACAATGATACTGGAACGATAACATGTAAACAGAATCATCAAACATTCGAACAAAGAAGTGTAATCGGAGAATAGCGGCTGAATCACGAGAAGGATGCATTTGAGAGAGAGAGAGAGAGAGAGACGCTCGCATATATGAGCAAGAGAGATTTGAATGTGGAGCCAGATAATTATGTCTTATTTATAGGATTAGAATCGTCAGAGGCTTTGAATTTTGAATATGGAGCTGAATGTTGTATCTTATATATGTGGATTGTGGAGCCATAATTTTGAATTTTGAATTGAATATGGAGCCAGGATTTTGAATCGTCCGAGGTTTTGAATTTTGAAATTTGAATCGTCAAAAGTTTAAGGCAGTGGTTTGAATTTATAACATAGGTTTGAACTTTGGAGATAGGCAGTGGTTTGATGGCAGGCCTTTGGAATATGAATGTGGGCCACCTTTGATAGTTAAAGTCTTTTAATATTAGGCATTATGATGTAATAATGACATAAGAAAAACCTTGTTGGACAGCCTCTCCAGCTGACACATCAGCTTTTCTTATGTCATTGAAGTTTCTACTTTTATAGAAAGTATAAATAGATAGAAGAGTTAAAAAATGTTTTTTTGTTTTGTTAGAGTATAACTGTTATGTTTTTACACAGTATTCCCCTCAATTTTATAAGTTTATTATTTAAATCTTAAGTTTTTTTGTTTTTATTTTTTTAATTTCTTTTTTCGTTGGTTTATTATCTTTTCGACTTAGTTATTAACATTAATTTTATGATATTTTTTACGTTTCAGTCTAAATTTTGCGAGTTAACACGTTACACGCATGTTTGCTTCAACGTTTTTATGGTTTTTTTTGCGGTTTAATGATTTCGTAGCAACGTGTATGTCCTATGTCAACTTAATTATTCTCATCTATATTTACGTTTTGGTTTAATTTTTGCAACTTGAAATGCGCTTTTCTACAATAACATTTTACGTTTTGATCTATATTTTGCGAGTTGATATGTGCAATGTTTTTATGTCTATTTTTTGCGAGTTGACACGTGCATTGTTTCGGTCTATAAGTTTTACGTGTGGTTTAACGTTTTCCTGTCTTTGTTTTGTTGCGGTTTAACAATGTCGTTAGAACGCACGGGTCGTAAGTCGGCTTAGCTATTCTATTTAATGTTTTACGTTTTGATCTATTAATTAACTCGCTGGAATGCGTGTGCGTGGTTCAATATTCTTACGTCTACTTTTTGTTCGGTTTAATAATCTCGCTGTAAAGCGCGGGTCCTTAATACTAGTTAGATATTAAAAATATTTTTGTTAAAAGATATTAAATATTACTAGTTGTTAGAGAAAAAGTAAATAAAAAGAAAAAAAAAAGTTTATTCTTTTAAGGAGATGTTGAAGTCGTCAAATTTCCAGTGATAAAAAAAAGTATTGTGTTATAAGGAGAGTACGAGGGTAAGGGAAGTGTACAGTTTTGTGGGGTTGTCAGCAGTTTGGATGTGGAAGGCAATGGTGTAGAGAGCACCATATGGGGATTGAGTCTAGAGATAAAGCAATCATGTAATGCCTCTTCCGATAAACTAACTACACATTTATTGATCTTCTCGAATTTGGCATGGTAGGCTCACGAAGCTTGAAAAGGCTTGCCTGGTGGTTCTCATATTCCGATGGGCAAAAATGGAGTTTAACTGCCTGTTTAAAGGTAAGCCATGTGCCTAGTAGGTGGCTTTTCCACTGAAGTAAAACCAGCCAAGGTGATGCCCTAGCCCAAGGGTACCAAATAGTAGGAGAAGTAATTATCTACTTGAAAATTACAGTCAGGCGGATTGTTGCCCTTAAAAGTGGGGATATGGAATAAGGTTGGAGAAGGAGAGTATTGAGCGTCATTAAGTGCAGCGGCGAGGGCGATTAAGGAGGTCTGTAGGTTGTGAAATTGGGCGATGGTTTAAACAGCAGCGAGAGTGACTTGCATGGGATAGTCGGGCGTTTAGTTGTCTTTGTGAGGAGGCATCATGAACGTGAATGAAAGCACAAATCTGTTGTGTCCTGTAAGTGGGTGAGAATTAAGAAAATAGCAAAACTTTCTAATATTTCACTAATAAAAACACTATGAGTAATAAACATGAAAATAACTAAAAAGCAGGGAATAAACAACTACAATTATCTCCATGTTTACCTGGGAAAATGCACACAAATAAAGGAAAACATGCACACATTAAAAGAAACTTGGACTTAAAAATAAAGGGAACAATTTTTGACTTCTTCAGCTTAATCTTCCAATCCACATTCTTCAAAGTGGTTGGGACTTTTGATAGTTCATTTGGGACGGCCCATTATGATGGGATTTGCACTTGGGCTAGCATGATGGGCTGCTGAGGTTACCGGCTGGTTCGCGTGATAGTCATTGACATTTTAGGATTTCAAAGCCATGGTTGGTGACTTAAGAATATTCATTGTTAGCGATACGTTTATGAGAACATGCCTCATGGTTATGGCTTTATCAGGACTTCAACTATAATCCAACTTGGTTTTTACGCATACACCTTATGATTTTGATCATCTCAAAGTAGCTAGAACCTAACTGTTGGTCAGAACCCTTATAAACATGAACATAATAAAAAAAACTATGAACAATGGAATGAATAACTTTATCAAATATGAAAGTTTAAGGACAAACCCTATTTATACTAAACGAACAAGTGTGAGCGAATGGTTGCGTCTCTTGATGAAACGATGTGTTGCTTGATGTTTTATGACATTGCCGCCAATTTGAGGAGTCACGTCAGATGGAGACGTCGATTCCTTTAGCTTGTAGGTTTCAATCTTTAAGCTTGTCGCTTCCGATCCTCACACTTGTTTAATAATCTAATTAAAACATAAACTAACTATCTACTATTGACATAACGTCCCTTGGACTTAAGAATGTGAAGGGATTAAATCTTCATTCACCCCCTAATCATGAACATCATTGAGTTGTTATAGGTCTTGAACTTGCTTGACTTGTGATAGCATTGGTTCTTCTTCCAATGCGAGATGAGCCTCTTCATCCTTCTCTTTTTCCTTGTATTTTCACTTGCTACACTCGTATGCAAAATGACTGAATTCACCACATTTGTAACACTTGAACTCGCTCTTGTCTCTATGTCTTCAATCTATATCTCATCCACGTCCTCTTCCTCCTTTAAACGAACTTCGTCAACGTCCTCTACCATGGCTTTGATCGCCACGTCCTTTTCCATGATGCTAATTTCCGGAATGATTGTCGGAACTTGCCATTAATAGATTATTGTTCTTCGGATCATTTTGGCTCTTGAGGCGTTCTTCAAATGTTGTAATCCTACCCACTGCTTTTTCAAATCTCATTTTATCCACTTCTGAATATTGCCTGATGGATGCCACAATTGGTTGAAACCTCTTCAGAACAGAGATGATCAATTTCCTAACAATCTTCTTATCTTTTATGGTGGTACCGAGACTTTTAAACTTGGCTTTTATACCACCCAACTTGCTTACGAAACTACTTACTGTTTCATTCTCATCCATCTTTAAGGCTTCTAATTCGCTTCTCAAAGTTTGTAGATGCACTTTGTGAACCATATCATCTCCAAGATATCGAACTTTGATTACATCCCAAACTTCATTTGATGTTTCGTATTGCACAACTTGCATTTGAATATCTCTCGGTAACATTTTGAAGATCATTTCTTTCGCTGAATGCACATTTTTTTCTCATCTACCCCTTCTTTTGAAACAGTCGTGTCCGAAAGACTATATGCCCACAAGATCATTTCCATCAGAATTGCCCACTGAGTGTAATTCGATTCAGTCAACTTTGGGCATTGAAGGGATATACTTGCTCGCGGATTGGCGTTGACGTGCTTTCTTTATCGTCTTTTCCTAACATACTTCCTTTCTGATTTACGTTCTTAGACTTGTTATTTCATGTCTTCCTAGCTTTACTTCAAGATTTTCTTGCTACTCTTTAATCCTTCATCTTTCTTGCACCACACATGTTTTTAACTTGTCCGTATGACACAGGTATTGATTTGCCAGACAGGTCTTTCTTTCTCGCTTTACCACATGGGTCTTGTCACCACGAAAGTTATTACCAAGAAGGTTATGTTCCATGAAGGTTATGCACCACGAAGGTTTTTTACCATGAAGGTTTTTGTACCACGGAGGATTTGTACTATGGGTGTGCAATGTAACGTCTTGTTTTTTTATAA